>SDWI01001664.1:10465-70305 GCA_009193005.1 Lamellibrachia luymesi | reverse complement strand
ATATATATATATATATATATATATACTTGTTTCTATCTCTGTTTTGTCCCTGTCTCTTTGTCTCTTTTGTTTTCCTGTCTCCGTGTTTGTGTGCCTCTCTGTCTATGTGACTGTGTTCGAGCGTGTATTTGTTCGTGTTTGCGAGTGTGTGTTTGTGAGAGTGAGAAAAGGTGAGGGCGCGCGTGCGAGCCTGCGTCCGTTCGTCCGTTCGTCCTTGCGTGCGTGCAAATTCTATCACACATTAGATTCGGCTCAGCAACATAAATGTTATACATTAATGAACCATGATAATCTAATGGGTTGCAATTTCAAATCGCTTCTACGCGACTATAAACAAGTTCACGTTTCTGTATAAACACCACAACGTGTGATGGGTGAGATATATTGACTATTTAGTAATTTACAAACGAATGGTCGAACCAATATTTCAGAGACGGAACTTGACGTGGTTCATAACATCTACGAGTAGAACCCAATTTACCAGCTCGCGGACTTTCTGAACTTTTTTCGCAACACCAAATGATATATTGATATTTCTACGAATGCAAGCACACTTTTTACGACTGAATCATTTGAAAGGACTTTGCCAAGGGGTTGATGGTTTTTACTGGAAACGTCTATGGAAGGTTGGCATGGCATCTTCTTGCAGATGTATTACACATGGAGTGCGTCATAGAGATGACCTTCACCTAACAAAGTAGATGTTGTCATCTCGTACATCGTTGCTAAAATGCAGCTTCTAGTTGGTGTTTCTGTCTTGACAACACTGATATCATAATGCATGTTGTGGTGGCCCATAAACATACGTTCATGGCTTGTGGGCCATTTCTGTATCTTGTGGATCTAGTCCTCTCATATTGAACGACTGAAGAACAGGGGCGCCCTGTATGTTTGCATTTTGTTTCTTAGCCTTTACGGATTTGTCAGCCTTCGGCCAGTTTTATCCACTTGATGTCGTCGTGCTCTCTGGTTTTATATCACTGCCTTCTACTTCTGAAATTCAAATTCCCTTGACGTGTACAGCCTTGTTTTGTGATGGACACCTGTCCACGACAAGGAGGCTTTCCCATCCTACTGAGGGTGATATTGTAATAACACCTGTGAGAAACACCATTGTCATTGTCAGACAATGGTGTTTCTCACCTGGGTGATGTCTTCTTTGATCTGTCGGCGACATTTCAAAGCTGTCCCTGTCAATGTGGCTTCCTTATTTACCAGATGTTTCCAGTCAACGACAATTTGCCCTCGTCATTGCTATCATTTGACGTCATTGCTATCATTTGACGTCATTGCTATCATTTGACGTCATTGCTATCATTTGCCATTTTCTGCTCTCAAATGGAACATAATGTGTACATTTTCATTATAAATTCCTTCATTACGTACATGCATATTGTACAATCTGCTTTGTCTAAACGAAAATATTTATTTATAAGCAGACTCAAACTCAGCAATTGCAAATCCAGCACTGAAAACATTTGGTTTTGTTTGTTTGCCGATTTGTTTATATTTAAAAAAAATTATTCATCCATCCATAAATGGCTGAACAGGGAAAATATGGTATCAATGGAAAGCTTTATGACTAACCTATCTGCCTAATTCATATTGATTAGCTGAATGTATTCAGTGAATGGAATTGTAAATAGATGCAACACGTATTGATGTACACTGTTATTTGATGGTTTCGGCCATAGCTGCCATTTTTTTAAACGCTTCGATAATTTAGTTCGTACCATTTCAAGTTTCCGCCCGGTATCCTGAATTTGTTGATTATACTAATTTAGCTAGAATGGATGACAGTGTTTCTATGGAGGAGATATTAGACGAGAGTAACGTAATATAATGTAGCCGGTCTGTCTCTGAGTCGTCCTACTGCCGGCGATGGACAAATCACATTCATACCTCTACATACATTTGACAACTTGATGACATGTATGCATAACTGTGGACTAGGTATTGATTTACTTAGTAATACAATATTTTAAATGCAAACTTTTAAATCTATGATATGTTTTCGAATGGTGTATTTTGGCTAGCTCGCACAACTGTAGTCAGTAACATTTTAATAAATGTTTTCCTCTCAGGTCCCGCAGTGACGTAACACGTGGCGCTGGCGGAGTGGGCTATAGCAGTCGATACGACCGGTCTGACCGCAGAACACCTTGACGAGTACAGGGGCATTGAAACGACCATAGGAAGGACCATTGTGTGTGCAGTCACAGACCCCCCGGAGATGATCATTTGGTGACGACAGATCACTGAAACTGTCATGTTTTAAACCCGTTCCCATTACTAGCATATGCACAGTCTGTAGACGATGGGTTATATTCATTAAAATATTTATCAAGATTGCATTAACATTTGTTGATTGTTGTTGCAGACTGTGTAGAAACATTTGTGTTATTGTTGTTTTTGTTATTTGTATTGCGAGCGGAAACGACGGAGAGACGACTATCCGAATTAAGACCGGGACCGCACGTGTCCTTTTAAGAACGTGAAACATGACGTTTTCACTCCTCTGTCACCACCGGACAGTTCCAGCAGAGGGGAGTCATATCAGGGTACACCTGTGCTGACGATGCCGCCGACAGTGTCGCCATCTCCCTTGGACCCGCGACGTAAGCATTAACGCATGGATCGACGTGCAACAGTGCTGCCACCTGTTGACTGCGCTATGCCCTAGTCAGTGGATGTTTTTCTGTTCTTCTAAAAGAAAGGTGAAATGTTATGCTGTGAATGCTGGTCCCAGCTTGTCAATGCTGACACCTAGTGGTCAATTGAGATGCAGTGTCTGCTGCATTGATTCGATAGTGTCGATGCCAGGAACTGAGCAATGACATGTAAACTGAAGCATCAGCAAGTGTTTGATCTACAGACCCGGTTTTGTTGATGTGGGACAGTCTACCATGCAGGCAGCAGCTACTCTGAAACAATCGTACATTTGTACGGGATAGTAAACGCTTCGAAATGTCCCCGCACGGACGTCATTGCAAAACGATTAGCGATTAATACGACAAATAAAATGTTATTTTACTATGAAGAAGATCTAATAACATTCCCAGTGAGAATCTTTAATTGAACGCTAATTCAATTTAAAGATGGTTTAAAATTAATAATTTGATCCTGAATCCTTGGAATACGCGCAAGATAATTTCGTTTTACTGATTCTCGCTGGAATCGTCAATATCCCAAAATAGAGTCTGGCGTATTTTGATAATTACCGTCCGGTGGCTTCACTGATCTGATTGATTCACATTGGCGCTATATTTAAATTCAGTTGACTTAGTTTCGTTTGTTCATTAGTTGTTGTTTGCTGGACAGTCATTTGGTGGACAGTGAATATACGCTGTCGGCTGCAGGCCTGTTCGTGCTGAACGAGGCAACTAAAATTATTCCAGAATTGAGAGACATTAGTTACGAAAGCCGCTTATTACAATGTGGTTTGACAACACTAGAGACCAGGAGACTAAGAGGAGACGAAATAGAAGTGTTGAAAATACTGATCGGTTTTGAGGATGTTGATAGCAATATGTTCTTCAAACTCAAAGAAGGCAGTAGAACCAGAGGACACAAAGCAGCATTAGTTAAGGAGCAGTGTAGGTTGGACATGAGAAAGTACTCTTTCTCACAGAGGGTGATAAATGAATGGAACAAATTGCCAAATGGTTGTGTTAATTCTAGTAGTGTGAATATGTTTCAAAATAGAATTGAAAGATATCTGATAAGGGCGGGCTACACATAAATTAGAAAATTGTTGGACTCTCGATAAGCCAATGGCTTCTTTGTCCACTTGTCATCTATAACTTGTTGTTTGGGATGGCAATCTTGTTAAATTTTGTTATATGACTCCCCAGTAATGCCGACACGCAAAAACAGGTGGCGGAATTGTACTGTACGAACAAAATGTTAAGTATTAATTTGGCTTAATTTATTATTGCGTTTAAAAACAAGTCAAGTTTAGAATGGTTTCGGTTGATGCGTTTTAGACGGTTATGAAATGTAACTTTAAACTGATGAGCTAGAATGATAGTTCCCGGATGTTTGCCCCGATTCTGGACAGACATAAGGATTTGTGAGACTGTTGCCTCGAGGCGGTTGTGTGAACGACACACGGTGGCGCCACCTCACGAGGCCTTGTTAATCGACAATAGTGATGCCATTAGGTGGATTGGGCACCAGTCTATAAGGTAATCAACGAATGATAATTTTGGACATCCATAGCCCGACGCAAATGCTGCCGCGGGCTGTATGGTGATGTTATTGGTATAATTTGTGTTAACACTTCCCACCTGTTTTTGAGCCCAACCTCTCATCTATTTGAGGCCAAACTCTTATTTTAGGGCCATACCCCTCTCTAATACCACATTTGGGAATATATTTCATCAGGGTAATGGAAAATAAATTGCTAAATAAAAAATCAAATTATTACTAAATGCATATTGTTATTAAGGTTTTCTTCACAACAGTTAATGCCAACCATTGTTACATTACAGTGTGCGTAAAGTCAACAACTTGTAGAAGACGTAAATTGTATCTTGAATACTACTTAATATTTAAAATGTTGGGATCCCGCAGTTAGGGCATAGCAATAACAACTGCTCATCAAAAGTAGCCCTTGTTTCTCAGAAAGACATTATTAAAATGCCTAATGAAATGGTCATGGCCAAGATAAGTATGTTAATTATTTCATAATAATTGATAGAAGAAAGTTATCGTTGTTTTAGTATGTTGTTAAATTATACATTTAATAAGTTGTGTCGTAAAATAAAGTGAGGCTTTTCGAACACACCGTTCCGTAATTCCACATATATCTTCCGAAGAAACGTGGTTTCGTCGTTCAGTAATCGTACTTATTTTACTCAACGCCACTTTTCCAACAGCGTTTTTGAAACCTATCCATGAAATAATGTTTGTGATTTAGAATATCACACCCTTGTGTGTGTTCAGAATTTTGTGAAACCGGCATATTCTATAAAGAATAGCGCATCAGTAGTTAACTAGTGAATGGGTGAGCTAATTAGTGAGTGTGTGGGTGAGTGAGTGTGTGACGGTTGGCAGCTCGCTAGCTGAGTAGCTGCCCTACCGTATGATTCTAAAAGTTTTACTGTAACCGCGGCCAGCTCCTTGTAGAAACGAACCGAGCCCACCCGTCGTAATCAGCCAGTCAGGAGTTTGTGTGTAATGAACTGATGACTTTATTTCGAAGACGTCAACGGAAGAACTATTAACGTAAAACTGAATATATCAACGGAATAGCACAATACAATTACATTCACAAAACACAAAGTGTGAGACATCAAAAAAGGAATAATTAACAACACCTAGTTGATAATTACAGAACACATACAGCGCGACTAAAACAGTATAATTACTAACCTCCTTGAGCCTTTCAATAAATTTACACAACAACAAAATGTGAATACAAATGGCTGTCCGTCTATTGCCGCGCAGCGAGAAGATCATATATAATTATAATAAAGTTACAATCGCCAGACGGCGACACCCGCCCATCCAACGTTCCGCAGTCCAAAGCCCGAAGGTCATAACACCATTTACAGAGTGAGTGAGTGAATGCGTGAGTGAGTGGTTGAGCGAGGGAGTGAGTGAGTGAGTGAGTGAGTGAGCGAGCGAGTGCGTGTATGAATGCGTGAGTGAGTGAATGGTTGAGAGAGAGATTGAGTGATTGCTTGAATGATTGAATGATTGCAAGAACGAAAAATTAACGTTATTAATGCAATTTTTATTGAGCACATTGTATACAGTGGTGTTGCACCGTTCGAGTGGTGCATTCGTATTACGCAGAGGCTGTCGCACTCAAGCGATCCATTCCTGTAATAGCGATACCAGTGGCAGCACCTGGGTAAAGTCTACAACGAATCGTGTCGCTCTATGCCGCTTTATGGCCGAACTGTTGGAATTACCGGACACCTGCTGTGTTGTTGGCACCACTGTCATGACGAAAACCAGCTGAAGCACGGAAAGAATTTATCAACCCCGGTGTACGATATGCAGATAAATATATTATGCTTAATGGAGGTGTTTCTTCAGAACGGTAATAAAGGATGTCTAGTTCAACTCCGTTACATTTATATTAGTCGCTATGCTCGCCTCGCTCTCTGTTAGATATAGCTGCTATATACAATGTTTGTATATCCCGGATGTTGACAAACATAACTGAGCAAGGTATCGTGAAAGTATCAATGTTCGTTTTCCTATAAAAAAAACAATACAAATGTTCTGAGAAATTGCACATATTTTATCAATCCGTCTGAATAATATGATATAAATAAAACACAAATAAATTGTTCATGATCATGACACCTTATTTAATTATAATAGTTTATTTGCTAAGTACAGTTTATATATATATATATTTGATAAGTAAAGTTTATATATATATATATATATATATATATATATATATATATATATATATATCAGTTTCTTGTGAGAACGGGTTACAACCTGTTTCATTATGATCAACAGTTTCTGCATGCCGTATGGTTTTGTCACCTTTACTAGTTGTTGCGGCGTCTTCACTAGCCTCTCCACATGACTCTCCACCAGCTCTGAATATGTTCTGAACATGTTTCTTATAAATGTCAGTGCCTATACTAAAATACACACAATTCAAGCCGCACGTGTAAATAGACGACTAAGGCTACGATGAACACGTGGACATAAACGACATGCATGGGCGATGTGCACTCCGTTGTGCACTCCGGTGTGCACTCCGTTGTTCACTCCGTTATGCACTCCGGTGTGCACTACGTTGTGCACTCCGTAAGATACAAACTTTCGCATGAATCCATATTTGTATCCACGCATCACACTTATAATAGTAACTGTATATTATAAATTTTTTTGTTTTAAACACCTGCATCTTTTATACGAAGAAATGGATTTTGAATTCTGCAGAAATTAGAAATCCCGTTTCGTTGGTTTCCGTGACGATTCGGTTGTTTCCGTGGTTTGGGCCCAAGAGGCTGTGACAGCCATTGTACGCTAGCATTCGTTTGAATCTACACGCTTCGAGGATATTCAGCAGATAGCAAACTAACATGCTCCATGTTACGTCATATTACGGTCGTTATAATATGATTCAAACTGAATTTACATATTTATAACTGATCCGTTTTGTTGACAATAGGTAACACAAATGTGACGCTTCCTAGTAGCATTACACGTTATGTGGTACAGAAACAATCTTTTTCACTACAAATACCGCGCTGGTCAACAATCACTCAATTGTTTTTTTTATAATTTCATACAGATTAGGCAATACTCCTATACCGAATGTTTTAACAACAAGCTCTACTTTCAAAGCACGTGTAAGAGAGTTTTATTGTTAGGGTTCAATTTCTCGCTGTGTTTGTACACCGACACAGCGTCGCTCTTCTATAAATAATTATAATATTAATATAAACTATTTGCGTAAAATATTAAGCTACTGCGTTTCCAAATAGTTTCAAATTTCAAGAAGGTATAACAACCAGAAGACACAAAGTAGCATTAGTCAAATAACAGGTTATATTGAATATAAAAATAGTATTCAATCTCGCAAAGGACGAAAAATGAATAGACCAAAGTATTTGCTGGTATTGTCAATGCTGTGAGAATATTGACGTGGGAAAACAAGATTGACCTGTATCTACAAAAGACGGGCCACATAAAAATGTAAAATGTTGGACTCGATAAACCAATGCCTTCTTGTTTTCTATAGTGTTTTGCTTTGGATGGTATCAATACTACATAATTGCATCCTTTAACAGTATAACGGTTTTGCCAGACACCGTGTATGGGTAATGCGACATGTACATACGGCTTCATTGGCGAAAGCAGCCGTCGCCAACAACACGACAGAGAGCAGTAGAAGGAATCTCCCATGCATCTCTTCTGGCCAGTGACGTTCTACTGCAAGACAAGGTGGTGTGAAAGGTCAACACAACTGGGCTTACAGAACAAACCAATGGTGGAATGATCGAAAAAGACAATGCTGGAGTGACTTAAAAAGATATAGTGAAAACACAAGAAAGGAGTGAGAAACGAAGCAGAATTGCAATGAGCGGACAAGATAAGTGTGACAAGGGTGAACTAGACAAGCGTGGAGTGAGAGAACGAAGCTAGGGCAATACAGCGGTTGGGTGAAAGAACATAGCCACGGAAGGGTAACACAGTGGAGTTGAAACAGGTGGACTGGCACAGAGACACATAATTTCACATTATCGGCCACTATTTTCAGGAGCGTCGAATGGCGAGATACGTTTTTCGCAAACACCAAATATGTTTACAGAATGCTTATATTTGCCACTCGAGTCGCCTCACCTGCTGGTTGGGTTTCGCGTAGATTCAATTCGTGTAAAGTCAGTAGCCCCAACCGAGTCTTTTGAGATATATTATTCGAGTTGACTCTAAAGGATTGGCAGAAATCGGTTATGATTTACCCATCGAAGACCAACATCTTTGAAATAGTGTCGGGTTCTTACGCACGTCAACGGTGCAATTGACGCAAACAAAAACAACACAACAGAAAATAAAATGTCGTGCTTTGGGCAAGTGAGCATATACTTTGAAAACAGAGCAAGAACAGTCTCATAAAATTCAATGTGAAAGGATTCAAATTGTATTTAAACGACACATTGCTCGAAGTGTAATTAGTAACAGAGATAGCTAAGATGTCTCCACAAGCCGGTTTAAAAGTGAACTTTCCTGTGACGGGAACTTCAGACCTGCAGAGGAACAACTTACATGTAGCAGACATGTCGACAGGTGTGCTTAACTTTTCATCCGTATCCTGCCAAAAATGCTGGCTGACTTGGCCTTTTATGTGATTCAAAAAGATGTAGATCCTAAATAAACACACTTTTAAATAGTTTTAGCAGTAGTCACATGGTTCATTGCCATGTTCGCAAAAAGCAGTGTCCACACTAGTGGATTCATGCACCAAATATGGTATCAAAATATTAATATTTTTATTTATTTCACACACAGTTTACCTTTTTCTTCCCGTGACGTTTCGACTGCTATCAACATTCTTCTTCAGACGATTACCGCTAGAAGACGCTGAGAAAGCATCGGTTAGCAGACCTACACCCGAAGCAACAGAAAAAAAAACATCGCAGAAAGAGATGCATAAATCAGCTATTACAGATCACATAACTCAACAGAATCACATCGTAGACTGGGACGGGGCCAACTTTGTAGACAGAGAGTCGGACTGGAGAAGAAGAGGCACCAAAGAAGCGATGTGGATACAAAACAACCAAAGACAGCATGAATCGAGATGAATCGAGATGAATCGAGATGAATCGAGATGACGGCCGATACCGACTCTCACATATTTAAGATGACCCCCCCGAAAGGCCACCCAGAGCGCGGCCGCGGTGGTCACAGGCCAGAGGGATACGTCTGCGTAGAATGACTACTGTGTCGTTATCTAGCGATAGTCGTCTGAAGAAGATTGCTGATAGTAGTCGAAACGTCAATGGAAAAAGTAAACTTACTTTGAAATAAGTAAAAATATTACTCATTTGAACCATCCAGTCTGATGAACATCTTCACTCATACAGGGTATCAAAAGGGTAAGTAAGTAACTAAGTAAGTAAGTAAGTAAGTAATCAAGTAAGTACGTGAGAAGTAAGAGGGAGAAGGAGAAGGAGAGGGAGAGGAAGAGGAAGATGGAGAGATATGCATTTATTTGACCAAAATATATGTACAGTAATAGCGAAGAATAATTACTGTCAAGTACTGGTCAGAATGGCATATTCTTGCAGAGTTATTCCGCTGCTTGTCTTTAATGGCAGGTATTTGAACACGGAGTGTCACATGACGAGAAAGACAACATTAGGATATATCGTCACAAAGAAAAAGATTGAAAGGAATTACAAAGAGGCCGGCAAAGAATTACAATCATGTTTGATTATCTGGCCGCCAGCATAGGAAATAGGTATTCATCACTGTTAAACGACACCCGTGAATGGACGGTCATGACAGAATACGCTTCCAATAGACGCCGCATAAGATTGTCATAAACGAGTTGAACCGTTTGAAGAGTAATTTGGTAAGTTTTTTTCGATTTCACATAATTGTATCAAAATGCTTAAGTGGTTTTCACCATAGCCAGTAGTACGGTACATCGTAAGATAATTAATCTACCTTTTTGGACAACCCACACTAATGGTGAGTTATATAACTAGGTGACAGGCTTGGGTCAATTAAATTGAAAGGTTAATTAATGAACGTACAATTAAGAAATTCTCAAATTAAATTAACATCATAAAGCGTGTTTGCTCTCAATCAATGAAATAACATTTTAGAATATCAACCCCTTGCGCGAAAGTGTTCAGAATCAGTAGTGAATAAGTGAATATGTGAATCAATTAGTGAATGGTTGCGTGAATTAGTGAACGAGTGGATGAGTGAGTGAGTGAGTGAGTGAAGGAGTGACGATGTGGATGAATGAGTGATTAAATGGTTGACGGACTGATTGAGTGGTTGACTGATACAGTACATTGTAGATATATCAGTTTCTTGTATTAACTTGTTACAACATGTTTCATTAAACAGTTTCAGCGTACCGTACGGCTTTGTCACCGACGTCTTCTTCTTCTGGAACTGGCAATGATAGGTGACGTGAAAGTTTACTCTCACCCGTCTCCAAAAGCGTCTACGCCCGCGTCTCCAGCGCCTCCACCAACCTCTCTTGACGAGGTGGACCTCACCTATTTTGAACATTTATTTCACAAAAGTCAGTGCCTGTAATGAACTACACACAATTCAAGCCGCGCGTGTAAACTGACGACTACGACTAGATGAACACGTGGACATAAACGACGTGAATGGTTTGTGTGCACTCCGTTGTGCATTTCGGAAATACCAAATTTCGCGAGAATCCTTATTTACTCATTTAAAGGTAATGGGAAATGTTTATTTCTATCCACGAATCACACTTATAATAATAGTTGTACATTACAAAAAAATGGCAATAGTACATTACAAAAATATTTATTTTCAACATCTTAAACATCTTTCATACGAAGAAATGGATTTTGTCAACAATCATTCAATTGGTTGGTTTATTAAAATAATTTCATACAGATTAGGCAATACTCATATACCGAATGTTTTAAGAATAGGTCCTATTTTCAAAGTGAGAGAGTTTCATTGTCAGATGAGTAATTTACCGTTCAATTCCTCGATCGGTTTGTCCTCAGCATCGCTCTTCAATGAAATAGTAATAGTAATAATATAAACTATTTTCGTAAGAATTCATGCTACTGCGCATAAAACTCAAATGCTTCAATTTAGTATGTTATGTTTTCAAATTTCAAGAAGATTAAAAAGCTAGAAGGCAAAATGTAGTAATAGTAAAATAACAGGTTATATTGGATATAAAAATGGTACTTGCTCTCGTAGAGGACGATAACTTAATGGGCAAAGTATTTTTTGATAGTATCAATGCTATTAGTGGGAATATTGACATGGAAAACAAAATTGACCTGTATCTCTCTGTCTGGTTGTATCCCTGCATCTTTGTCAATATATGTTTGTCTGTCTATCTGTGTGCCTCTCCGTCTCTCTATCTCTCTCTTTCACCCTAACTATCTTCTTTTCTCTCTTTCGATGTGTCTCTCGGTCTTTCTCTCTGCCACTCTCTCTCTCTCTCTCTCTCTCTCTCTTCGTATCTCTTTCTCTTTTGTTCCTGTTTCTTTGTCTCTTTTTATATATGTCTCTCTGTTTAATCGCATCGTATATATATATATATATATATATATATATATATATATATACATGCACACATACAGATATACATAACACATATAGAAATATACGTAGAGACACACATACATAGAAACAGAGAGAGAGAGAGAGAGAGAGAGAGAGAGACAGACAGACAGACAGACATACAGACAGAAAGGGAGAGAGGGAGAAAAAGAGGGAGGGAGTGATTGAGACACAGGGACGGGGAACATAGATGCAGAGAGAGAGAGAGAGAGAGAGAGAGAGAGAGAGAGAGAGAGAGAGAGAGAGAGAGAGAGAGAGAGAGAGAGAGAGAGAATAGAACCAGAGAACATAAAGACAGATGCGCAGATATACACTTAGACGGGGACACGCAGAGAACGATAGCAAATAGACACAGAGACAGGGATACATGGAAAGAGGGGAAAAGAGACACAGAGAATGCAAGACAAAGATATCTCAAAAGCAATCTCAAATATGCGGCAATATACAAGTGATATGACAGTAGAAGTACCACAACGTGTCAAAGGAAATACATATTGTATTCACTATTTAGTCATCTTGCCGACAATTTCAATATGTCAGAGAGATAACTTGATTTGGCTCACAACAAATACAAGTAGAAGGCGCACTACATCACTAACGCCAAATGATATGTTGATGCATCTACGACTGTAAACTTTTTACGACTGACTCATTTGAAAGGGATTTTACTGGACACATCTCTGTAAGATCGGCATAACGTCTTCTCGCAGATTTTTTACAGAATTTGATTTGGCTAAAAAAAACCTAAGAGTACAAGGCGCTCTACCTGCTTGAAGTTGTGGACTTTTTTCCGCTACGCCAAATCACTCTGTGTGTGTGTGTGTGTGTGTGTGTGTGTGTGTGTGTGTGTTTGTTTGTATGTGTGGGAGAGTGAGAGAAGGTGCGTGCGTGCATGTGGGCGTGCGTGCCTGCGTGCGTGCGTCCTTGCTTGCGTGCAAATTCGATCACACATTAGATTCGGCTCAGCAACATAAATGTTGTACTTGAATGGACCGTGATAATAATAGAAGTGGTAAAAGTACCACAACGTGTCAAATTAAATACATATTGTATTGACTATTTAGTCATCTTGCCAACAAAAAACTATTCAGTCGTCTTGTCAACGAAATGTCGGACTAACCGACAATGTCAATACGTCAGAGACAGAACTTGATTTGGCTCACATCACCTACAAGTAGAAGGAGCACTACCGGCTTGCAGTTGTGGATTTTTTTCCGCAACGCCAAGTGATATATTGATACGTCTACGAATGTAACTTTTTACGACTGGTTCATTTGAAATGGCTTTTGTAAGAGGTTGAGGGTTTTTACTGGACACGTCTCTGTAAGATCGGCATGACGTCTTCTCTTAGATTCATTACACTGTTATAGGTCCAATATCATAGAGATGACCGACGTTGGTGAAATATCACCTGACGAAGTGTGTGTTATCGACTTTTTTTTAAAATATTTCATGGACTGTTTACCGGTATGGCACTACTTTGCTACTGCATATCTAATAATTTCGTGCATCCATGTAAATCAGTTCAAAAGCAATAACACTAACTTGGTGTTTTCGATATTATATATTTGAAGACAACAATGTGGGTGGTTGAATAATAGGCATTAGTAGGGGAACTCAGTGGGCACTTTAATCTACGTTTCTGCCAACAACACACTTTGCTTATATATACTAGAAATATATGGTACACATTTATCCTCAATATATACATATAAATTTGCTCGACTCATGATCGCTGTCCATCTCTTTCTCTGTCTGGTTGTATCCCTGTATCTTTTTTAATGTATGTTTGTCTGTCTGTGTGCCTCTCCCTCTCTCTACCTATCTCTCTCTCACCCTATCTATCTTCTTGTCTCTCTCTTTCTCTGTGTCTCTCGGTCTCTGTCTCTGCCTCTCTCTTCGTATCTCTTTCTCTTTTGTTCCTGTTTCTTTTTTTCTTTCTATATATGTATCTCTGTTTAATGATATCTCAGGACAGTAAGACAAAATGGCAGAGGAGAGAGAGAGAGAAAGAGAGAGAGAGAGATAGAGAGAGAGAGATAGAGAGAGAGAGGAGACAGAGGGGGAGAGAGAGAAAGACAAAGACTCTGTCTCTCTGNTCTCTCTCACCCTATCTATCTTCTTGTCTCTCTCTTTCTCTGTGTCTCTCGGTCTCTGTCTCTGCCTCTCTCTTCGTATCTCTTTCTCTTTTGTTCCTGTTTCTTTTTTTCTTTCTATATATGTATCTCTGTTTAATGATATCTCAGGACAGTAAGACAAAATGGCAGAGGAGAGAGAGAGAGAGAAAGGGAGAGAGAGATATAGAGAGAGAGAGATAGAGAGAGAGAGAGGAGACAGAGGGGGAGAGAGAGAGAAAGACAAAGACTCTGTCTCTCTGTCTGTGTATTCCTCTCATTTTGCTGTTTCTCTGTCTCTCCCTGTATCTATATATATATGTCTCCATGTCTTTCTTTCTCTATATCTCGGTGTCTCACTGTCTGTCTGCCCGTCTTCTCTCAGCATCTCTGACTCCGTGCCGCTGTGTCTCTGTGTATCCCTCTCTCTGTCTCTTTGTTTCTCTGCATCTCCGTATTTTATTTCTACCTTTCTCTCTCTCCCTTTATCAATGCCTCTTTTATGTCAGTTTCCTTGTCTCTGTCTGTATCCATGTATCTCCGTCTTTCTGCCTCTCTGTGAGTCTCTCTCTCTCTCTCTATCTATGACTGCCTCTCTGGGTCCCTGTCTGTCTGACTCTCTGTCTTTCTATCTCACTTCCTTTATGCATCCCTGTATCTCTGTCTATCTGTCTCTGTCTTTTTATATATCTCTCAGTCCGTTTGATGCCGCTCTTTTTCTTAGATCATATGTCTCTCTGTCACTCTCTCTATCTCTCTCTGTCTCTCTCTCTCTCTCTCTCTCTCTCTCTGTTTCTCTCTGTCTCTCTGTAACTGTCTCTCTGTTTCTCTGCCTCTCTTTCTACCTATATCTCTGTGTCTCATTCTATCTTCATATATGAATCTCTGTATCTATGTGACTCTCTCTAGCTCTCTCTCTCTCTCTTCCTGTATTTATCTATCTCTCTGCCTCTGTGTGCTTCTGACTCTAAGGATCCATGTCATATCTCTCTCTCTCTCTCTCTCTCTCTCTCTCTCTCTATATATATATATATATATATATATATATATATATATATATATATATCTCGCTCTCTCTCTCTCTCTCACCAGCAAATCTGCCTCTCTCCCTTTATGCCTCTATATTTCTTTTTTGCCTCTCTGCCTCTATGTCTTCTTGTCTCTCTTATTCTCTGCCTGTTCTTAGCTCTCTTTTTATCTGTCTATCTATATATATTTATCTATCTATTTATCTATTTATCTATCTATCTATCAATATATCTATCTATCTATCTATCTCTATGTCGCTCTTTCTGTTTTTGTAATTATGTCTTTGTCTGTTTGTATATCTGTCTCTCTTGTGATCTGTATTTTTGTCTCCCTGTCGCCCAGTATCCATGCAGCGCTTGCGTGCGGTGTCAATCATCATGCATATTGTGGTTGCCCAAAACCCTGTTTTGACATGTAATATAATTTTCAACAATCTTAACATCTTATAAAAAAAAAGCCTTGTGTATTTTTGTACTTGTTCACTACATAGTGGGAACCTAGCTACATCATTGGGAGCCTGCAGTTGGGGCAATGAAATTTTTTACTGATCAAAAGCAGCGCTTGCTTCTCTGAAAGACATTTGATTTAGTGAGTGAGTAAATGGAATACGGACTGAATGAGTGGTTGAGTGTTTGCGTGAGTGGGTGAGTAGTTGTGAGAATGAGTGAGTGAATGGTTGAGTGAATGAATGAGTGAATACATGGTTGAGTGAGTGAATGAGTGTCTAAGTGAGTTTGTGAGTGAGAGAGTGAATGAGTGGTTCCGTAATTGAAATAATGGTTGAATGAGTGGGTGAGTGAATGAATGAATGAGTGAGTGAACGAGTGACAAATAGATATAACGTAAGACCAAAACAATAAAGTTATCAATGCAATTGTTTTATTGACCGCATTTGATACAGTAGTGTTCCACCGTTCGGGTGATGCATTCGCATTACGCAGAGGCTGTTACATTCAAGCGATCCAATCCTGTAGTAGCAATACCAGTGGCAGCACCTGGGTAGTGGCTAATGTTTCTATATCTGTTTCTGGTCTTGCTGTTGGGGTTACCGCACACCTGCAGTACTGTCGGCACCACCGCCTTCATGAACACCAGCTGAAGCACGGAAAAATTGTATCAACCTCAGGCTACGATATCTGCCCAGTACAGTATAGATATATCAGTTTCTTGTGCTAAAGGGATACAAACTGTTTCATGATAATAAACAGTTTCAGCATGCCGTATTACTTGGTCACAGACCTTTAATTGCGGCGTCTCCAGCCATTGCGGCGTTTCCAGCCACCTCCTTGGCGGCGGTTCCAGCCGCCTCCTTGGCGGCGGTTCCAGCTGCCTCCTTGGCGGCGTTTCCAGCCGCCTCCTTGGCGGCGGTTCCAGGTATTGCGGCGTTTCCAGCCGCCTCCTTGGCGGCGGTTCCAGGTATTGCGGCGATTCAAGCCGCCTCCATTACGGCGTTTCCAGGTGTTGCGTCTGGTCCAAACCCCTGAATTTCTCTTGACGCGGTCGGCTACACCTATTTATAAAATATTTCTTATAAAAGTCAGTGCCTATAATAAAATTAACACAATTCAAGCCGCACATGTAAATATACGACTACGACTAGATGAACATATGGACATACACGACCTGAATGGTCGGCTTTCACTCACTTGTGCACTCTCATTGGTGCCCTCCAACCTTCGTGTGAATCCAAATTTCCCATCTAAAGGTCATGGGATAGGTTTATTTCAACCTCGCATCACACATATCATNCCTGGATAATCGAAGCTAGCCACGAGGCGGTTGTGAAAGCGACAAACAGTGGCACCACCTCACGGAGCCTGGATAATCGAAGCTAGCCACGAGGCGGTTGTGAAAGCGACAAACAGTGGCATCACCTCACGGAACCTGGATAATCAAGGTTAACCACGAGGCGGTTGTAAAAGCGACAAACGGTGGCACCACCTCACGGAGCCTGGATAATCGAAGCTAGCCACGAGGCGGTTGTGAAAGCGACAAACAGTGGCACCACCTCACGGAGCCTGGATAATCGAGGTTAACCACGAGGCGGTTGTGAAAGCGACAAACGGTGGCACCACCTCACGGAGCTTGGATAATCGAGCTTAACCACGAGGCGGTTGTGAAAGCGACAAACGGTGGCACCACCTCACGGAGCCTGGATAATCAAGGTTAACCACGAGGCGGTTGTGAAAGCGACAAACGGTGGCACCACCTCACGGAGCCTTGTTAACTGAGGCGACATGCAAAATGAATTTTGATGCATATAACAGTGCTGTCATATTGCGGATTAGGACTAGTCAATAAGATGAATATCGTAACTTTGGACATCCGTGGGCTCGTGGCCCGATGCAACTGCTCCCGCGGGCTGGGTGGTATTGCATGATCGTCCACGTGGAAGGGGGGATCGAACGAACCGGCTACCTCCTTTTTTAAGTAACATTCTTCAGAAATCATCCCAGAAATCCCCGGATGATTGTGTACGCACGAACCGTCTTTTAAAACCCTGAGGACGGGCCTGTAATGGTATTTATATAATTTATGTTAACATCTCCCACCTATTTTTAGGCCAACCTCCCACCTCGGCCACACGCCTTACTTGGTTAATCCGGCACTGACTGGGAACGAAAAGCAGTTAAGAACTAGATGATAGAAGCTGTCTGGGCTGTCTTGCAGGAGCGTGCAGCGAATGTAAATATGGCGGTAGCTTTGATGAAAGTGCTTGATACGTACTAATTGTACAGATCTTGTAAATAATGCTGTAGCCAATGCAGTGATTTTAGAAGTGATGCTGGGAAACGAGGAGACCGGGTAACTACCCTTGCCAAACAATCTTGCATGTAATTCGTTCAAGTTTCATGGTGTCATTGAGAGCATGGGCATCCGGAGGGGGGCATATGCTCCCCGGATGTGGATGTTTGCAAAATTTAGGTCTTTTATGACAAGTAGATTGTTTACTATTTGTGTTAAGTAGATCATCTAGTATATAAATGTGTTAATTAATTATATACAATTATATCATTATTATTCATTAAAAGTAGATATTTTGGTAAGTGTAAATATTTCTGCTCGAAATCAGACACCAACATTTTTTGCCTCCCCTCTCGAAGTGTAAAGATTTCTGGTCGAAATCAGACAGCAGAATTTTTGCCCCCCCCCTCTTAGTATGGTCTACCATGAACCAATAATAGGATCCCGTGAGATTTGTTTGCCAAAAGCGATATTTTTGCATGAATTTTTTCTTAAGGGTCAAGTAAACAGAAAATCAAAGGTGGCAGTTTTACTTTTTGTTTTTAAAGTTTTTTTATGGGGTCTCAACCACACGTACCCCAAGTGCCTTTGATTTACACGTAACTGACAAATTGGCTGTCCATACATGAACAAGCGTTTGCGCGCACGACACGGAGCACTGGCGAGCTGGCCAAAGATTTGCATCATTCTGACATTTACATCCTAGCTGTATCTATTTATGTATATCTTATATCATATTTATTTATATCTGTATGTATATCTTATATCATATGGACCAGTTTGTACCTGGAAAAACTGGTTAATTTTAATTCCAACACGAGCGATAAAAACACCTGTGAACCGGTTGGGACCAAACTCGCTATATTTTATATAATATAGTTTTGTCAAAAACGCTTAAGACATTTTTTTGTCCAATGTTCGATGTTCTGATTCAATAACAGTTATTTCATCTAGGGCCTATTGAGTGCAAACAAATTGTTAGAAAAGTTGTTTTCTGTGGAAGACGTTTAGCGCTTCGAGTGTTTATCGCATCGAATTTGAATCTATGCATACTATTATAGTATGGAATGCCATTCAGGACATTGTTCACGATTTTGTTGTCATGATGATGATGATAGTTCTAATGATAATGACAGTGCTTGCTTAGTTTATTATTGAGAAATATATAGTTAGTAAAACACATTGTTACATTTTAACTCTGTACGCTCTTAATTAACGATATTAAAATAACTAAAATTGTAATAATATATCGTGAATTTTGTACTGATACAACTAGTATGGAGAGTGCCTAGTAAGAAATTCGCCATCACTATAACAGATGACTGTCTAAAAATGGCTGCACAAACATGTATAATTTTTAGTCAAGATAGCCAGGAAAGATGTACTAGGGTGAAGAACTCTTCCTTGGTTGTTTAGTCTACAAGCCGTTGGACTTTACTGAAAAGCGGGTAAAATATGGTGAAGCACAATATACTTTTCTGTTGCTCGCTGAAAATTTGGAGAGATTGTCTTCAAGTGAACTCGAACAAGTAAAATACCACACAGAATGTTATAAGAGTGTAGTTCATTAAAGGATGCTAGAAAGAACAGAAAAGAGATGCCGTGATTCATCTTCCTGTGAACTACTACAACGGCAAATCAAAATCATCATTTTGCACATAGCACCACAGCCGTATGTGATCATACAACCCCAATTGACCCCGAGCTACACAGTCGAGCTGACAGCACTGTGGTGCATTTGGGAGTGGACATGCTTACAGAAGACAGAACCACCACAGATTGACAGGGACAATGTCGTCATTATTGATGGACAAGCTGTCGTGCAAAGCATGACAAAATTGCCTGGGATGGAAAAACTCCTGACTTGGGCGATTCGTTCATTAAGCGAATCGACAGACTGATGAAGGGTTACTTAGAAGGTCGAATTATATTTGACAGGTATATCACTGGGTCGTTGAAGGAGAAAACACGGGTGAAGAGAGCAGGAACTACACAGCCAGTCAAGTTCATCATACCAGTCTCAATGAACATAAGCAATGTGCCCAATTACTGTTGTCCCATGTTGACACCAAGTCCCAACTGACAGAATATCTTGGCAAACGATTGCTGGAGCATTTTGCTATGAGTGAACAAGGGCTTGTTGTTGTCTTTGGAATAACAACAACAATAACAACATACACCAACAAAGACACCATTGTTAACAAGAACCTATTGACCCACAGTCGCGAGGAGGCTGACACCCAAATACCCCTATATGTGATTGATGTCACAACACAAGGCACATTAATTCGAGATATCTATGTGTGGTCTCCGGACACAGACGTGTTCCTGCTGCTGATGGATCTTGTTGCAAATTGCACATTACACGTACCAGGTCAACTGAAGTATAGGGCATAATAGTGATTCCTGTGGTACCCCACTCAAAACAGATTTCCAGTTTCCAGTTGTATTTATGAATTTATGTTTTACAAGGAATTCCACCATGTGGTCTCTAATTAATGTTTCGAGTAATTTACATACAACATATGTTAAACTCACTGGTCTGTAATTTTCTGGCTTGTTCCTCGACCCCTTCTTAAATAGGGGCGTAATGTTTGCTTCTTTCCATTCTGAAGGAACAATACATTCTTTTTTCAAGTGGTGTACTAATTTGCTCAACGATTTCCTTAAGCAGTTTTGGTGGTATTCCATCAACTCCAGGTGATTTAATATATTTCATCTTCTTAATTTTCTTTGCTATCATTTCAGGAGTTACAAATAACTGCCCTAAATGTTCTGATTTATCGCGCGCCCGACCTACTTACGCACGCTGATTAGGCTGACGCTGATGGTTTAGCAGTAACAAAAACAGCCGGCCGTGTTCGCTGCTAGCAGTCCAGAGTCCGTACGCTAGTTCTCTCTCGTTGCTAGGTGACGACTAGTGTCTGGTTTCATATTCGCGTCTCACTCGGATATTCGTTTGCTTGCAGCCACCATCGAGTCCGCTGGACTAAAGTCATGGAAGAATCCGAGCTGAAGGGTGTTGCGACATAGCGTAATGCTTTGTCTGTCGAAGATAGCCCAGCATCCCACAAACCTCACCTATGTTATTATCGTATATAAGTGTTTACTTTCATAACAACGCAGTACCCTATATATCTATTTCATCCACAACCTATGTATTCGTTATATTTAATAAAATTGTCAAAACGAATAGCACGTGTTGTTGTTGTATTCCTGCAAGTGACACCCCTCTATATAGACACGCCCCATATAGTGGTGCCCCTAGTAGCCTTTACCTTCTGCTCACACCTTATCATACACCACCACCACCCCGCACACGCACGCAAGCACTCTATTGATGTACTGAGGGACCGTGGTCTTTCAGTTGTAGACGCAGTTATCACCATGAAAAGACACATATGTCGCCACTGCGGCCTCCTACTCGACACGTATGCAGAGCTACGACGTCACGTGGAGACTCACGCGACGCCACAACCACACGTTCTCGGTAGCGCCGTCAGCAGTGGTGCCGTCTAGCGATCACGCAAAGAGAACGAAATATGTGTGCGAGAAATTCGATGTAACGTTCGGGAGATGGGACAATTTACAGCATCACGTAAGGTCTGTATGTAATGGAAGTAGTAGTAGTAGAAGTAGTAGTGGTGGTAGTAGTCGTTGTCGTGGTCATAGATTAACTACGCTAGACACGACTGTTCTAGAGGTTCCTTTGAAGAACATACCTACTCTTTCAAGATTAACCTCAGTTACGGGTTGGTTCTGAGGAACAAGAACACGAGCCGATACAAGTACTATCATTTTTCTTGTAATTGCTGTGGGCGATACCTGGACGAGCCCAGTCTCATCACCTACAGCAAGGACTTTGATGTCTTTCTCGAATGCATCCGAGAAATCGACGTCTTGCAGTGGGCCATCAATCAAAGACCGGATTCTGCGTGGGTGGGCGTGACCAATGTCACCTTCGACAACCGCATCATCGATCATCCTATGGGATATGTAGGCGTGACACTTCCAGCCTACACCAAGAAGAACCAAGCCGTCATCGGTCTGGAAAGGGAACCCAACCATTCCAAGAGGTACACCGACAACCTATGTCTCTTCCGGTGTCTGGCCCTGCATCGAGGGGGTGACGTACGACAGTTGGAGCCGGCGGTGAAGACGCTGTTCGAAGCATACGACCAAGACGATGTAGCCATGGAAGATTTTGCCGGGGTCACGTTAGATGACCTCTATCGTGTAGAGACCACGTTCGAGACGAACGTGTGCGTATACAAGCTCGTTGAGTCGGATGCACAGGATGGAAAGACGACTGCCGTCGATCGTTATGTCATTACCCCGACACATTACACATCAATCTTCACAAGACACACTGTTCCTACATTCAAGATGTACGCATGTATTGTCACACTTATCGCTGTCGAAAGTGCGGTGACTCTTTATGGAAATACGCACATTTGCTGCACAGACACGAGCGCACGTGTACGGGGGTTTGCACCGAGTCAACCCGGGTTGCGTGTGCCACTCGACCTCGTCAGTGTTCGAACGTCTAGACGACGAGAACATTCGAGTCTCCGAATCACTGCATTACTACCCGTATCGCGCCACCTTTGACTTTTGAGTGTTGGTTTGACACCGCACAACTTCCGTCGGACAGTGACAAGGTCCACTGGGTAGCGAGTCACGTCCCGCTGAGTGTAAGCGTGGCATTGAACGTGCCCGGGCACGAGCAAGTGCAATGTCTCGCCACGGATGGAGACGCCAACAAGTTGGTGAGCGACATGATGGATATCTTGCAAGCGATGAGTAACGCCGCGTACGAGGATGTGTTGGAACAACTCGCAGAAGCACAGACGGACTGGGACGAACGGGAGCACGCTGCACGATCACCCGAGGAGGAGGATGACACAGCACGATCACCCGAGGAAGGCGATGACGTCAATGACAAGGAATATCGACCACCGACCAATCCGTACAAAACTATGATGGGGCAACTGTATGGATGGATGCGTCAATTACCCGTCATTGGGTAAAATTCGGGTAAGTACGATCTCAATGCCATTAAACAGTTCCTCATACCCTACTTCCTGTCTAGTTCAAAGACGGTCTTTCTACCCTTGCTCCGAGAGGTGCTGCTCAAGAAGTAGAGACATGGAACATGCCGGCAGCAGCAGCAGCAGACGGCCCACGCGAGTACGTCCACCCGAGACTAGGTGGACCGGATATCGGTCTCACACCATCGGCCACTGTGGTTTTGCCACCTAGTAAGACTCCCCCTGTTTCGTTCTCCTTCAGTAGAGAAGGAGAGAACGTGGTGAGCATGGCTCGAGGGTTCGATACCATCTACATCTACACGGACGTTGTGGAGTCGGTGACTGTCTCGCACCTTTGTTGCGGTCCGTCCCGGTTAGCGGAAGTCACGGCGCCACGGTATCTGATCGTTTCACTAACATCCACTAAGTCCCCTGTTGTACAAACACTTCAAGCCGATCCAGATGGATAGAAGAGACGACACCGGACGGCGCGTGCCATTCGAGTACTGTAGAGTGACGATGACGCTTCATTTTCGATGACTTAGGACCGGACTGTTCTGAAGATGAAAACGACTATTACGCGCGTCATGCGAGCGGTGCACTGCCCTACTTCGCCGGTGCCCAATACCAGCGGGGTCACGGACTAGGCAGTCTGTTCGGTGGTCTGCTGCGCAGCGCCATGCCATTCATCAAGAGAGGTGCCGTGGCGTTGGGTAGGGGAGTGTTGAAGACCGGCGTGCGCGTCGCCGACGACGTCTTGTCCGGACAGAGCATAAAAAGGCAGCCAAACGACGCATCACGGATGCTGGTAAGAATATGTTGAGTGGCCTTTTGACCCCCGGCGTGCGACCTCGTAAAAGTTTAAAACGCGCGTCTGCGAAGAAAATAGTCACTACAATGGCGAAACAGCGCAACAGACAGAAGGCCAAGAAACGCGAGGCCGACATATTCGACGACGATGGCTTTCGTACATAGACAGTCGTGCGAAGGGGTCAAGAGCGAACCAAGGCCACGCAACTGACGAGTCAGCTGTGGCACAATGACACGGCCATTCACATGGATGCCGTCGAGATAGTCGACGGGGTGGCAGCTAACGAAGGGTTCGTGGCTCGACGAGCGAACATCGTACGGAGTCGGATCGTCGACATGATGGGCCGTCTACACGTGGATCTGTTTCTGCCGGATAAATTCTTGATCAACGGCGTCGATGTCAAGATACGACTGGTGCACAGTAAGTCCGCTTTTGCTCACGACCTGGGGGCAACCCCGATTACAGAATCAACATCATCAGTGCCATCTTGTTTGCAAAGAAGGCCACCTTGAATCTGACCGTGCAGATAGCGCACATCAAGGCTCTCGAGAACAGCACGGTCAAGTATCCGATGCGGTCCGTCGACTGCAAGGTGTACTCCATTCCCGCGGGCACGCGATCGAACTCGCACGAGAACCTGTTCCTCGGCACTCTGCCGAAACGTCTGGTGCTGCATCGATAACGATGCGTACAACGGATCGTATGACAAAAATCGACAAGAGCCGCAATATCATATACGACTACTGAGATGTACACTCTGCAGTTCGCCAGACTACTAGCGATGGACCCGCGCACTAGGTCGATATTTCGCGTTGTCGTACACAAAGACGGACTGCCTACGACGGTAGACGCTTTGCCGGTCGCCTTCGTGTGCAACACCGACGACGGTGACGAACCGGGTGAACATTGAATAGCGCTGTACCTGGATGCCGATGGAGGCGGCGATTACTTCTGCTCGTACGGCCTGCCGCCACGACACGCGGTGTTCCGCTCCTTCATGAACGAACATTGTTCCGAGTGGACACATAATAGCAAGAGACTTTAGAATCCTCTGTTTAACATTTGTGGACAATATTATGTAGTTTATGTATTGCTTCGTTGTAACGGCTTTCCGGTGAGAACTTTTATCAACATATTCGGCACCGATTTAGTAGCTAACGATTGCCGCGTATTTTATTGACTTAAACAGCTGCGACAGGGTAGACTGTATTATCATACATCATACATCGATTGAACCTCTGGCGAGGTGGACGCACCCCTAAGCTCACGACCTCTGGAGTTGTGGTAAGCACCCGCAAATCACCTCATCATCACCCTTGAGACTCCGGCGAGGTGGAGACACCCCTAAGCTCACGACCTCTGGCGTAGTGGTCAACACTCCCAAGTCACGTCATCGTCGTACTCGCTATAGTTGTAGTTGTAGGGATATTACACGCTACCCTTGCTTGTGTTGTTCAATAAAATACGTGTGCACTCGTACGATGCCGTGTTTTGTTCATTTCTTGTTTCCTCGTTAGACCCTTTGATTCATGTTAATGAATGACCTGTTTATGAATGCTGTTCGCCCCCGCCGCCGCCGCTCCTCCTTACGTAGGAGGATGACCTCTGACCCTATTGCAAGACTCATTGACCAGTCCTTTACTCGCTAGGGAGCGCTGATGTTGCCCCTCGTGTAGTACACAACCGACAGGGGTGCTCATTGATTCTGAGCGATATTATACCTCTTTTCCCATACTCTCACACCGGACTTATGGTCTCCTGCGAACATGGAACCCTTCCTTGCTTATTCATTTCGACTTATGTACTACTACTGTGCTGTCATCTTTGTGGACAACAGTGGCATAGACATCATTATGGTGGTGTTTCCATTTGCACGGGAACTACTGAACAGAGGAACTCGGGTACAAACCCGTGCTTTGATTTTCACCACAAATGTACATTGTTTTTAGTTTCTTTAAAATATTTTCTATCCTAAAACGTACTCGTATGATTTTAGCATATTTTATGCCTGTACTTGCATGATTGCAAGAAATAAATTATTATTATTATATATGTTTTGTTCTTTAAATGTGCAGGACTGAGATGTAATTTAATTTCAACTGCAGTGCTGCCAATAGAGGAGACGTATTAAAGGTCCCTCCTCAATTTGATTGTTCTGCTCGTCTTATTTCAGACTCATTTTGAGACAAAGTTAACATATCTAGTATCCACTACGCTGTGCTAGCTCTAGTATCCACTACAACATGTTGGCTCTAGTATCCTACCGTTAACTAGAGTCGAACCTTGCTTTATGGTTACCTCGGTAATACAGCCACCTCACCATTATGATCACCCTGGGACAATCACAAATTATTTGCATAGCAGCAAAATATAGGATATATATATATAGTCCAGATGTGCTCGGTACACAATCATTTGGGCCGAGATCACTATGCCCGTTGTGCTCTGAGGCCAAAGTTACCAGAGTTGCGAGCCGAACTCTCCAAAGAATGCTGTCCGAATTCACAGTGAGCCGACATCACGTGTATCCGCGCTGACAGCTCGCTTCGATCCTAGCCCTAGGTGGACCGTGATGGCATCAACATAGCTTCCACTACTGGGAACAATGTTGGCACACCACCCACGTTCAAATATTTTAGCACTCGGATAACCCAGGGTTGATATATTCTCTGGTCCGGATCGCGGTCGAAACAAGTTTTCTCGAAGCGAATGAATGGAAAGTCCCGATCTCGTAGCACTGCCTTGTCACAAGTGACATTACGTTTGCGCGGGTAAATATGCATATTCAAGACAGGCCGGTAGAACAGTATATTATTTGGAATTATTAATTAATTAAATTGTAATGGATTTTTCGGTGTTGTGGAAATGGAAATATGCTACAAGATGTAATATAATATAATTTCAAGCAATCGTTGTTTTTATTCCCTTTAAATACGGCGTAGCATCTGGTCTGTAGGAAAACGTTGAACCTTATATATGTAGGGCCTACCAACGCACGCACGCACGCACGCACACATGTAAGTTAATTAAACTTTCTGCTATATATGCACGCCTCTAAAATAGTCATATCATTAATAATTTTATTTCGACAGTTTAATTATGAGATCCAAAAATTCTCAATGCGATTAAGTTAACAAACATTCAAATACACTTTCCTATGCGCACATCTTTGGTGTTACAAAGCAATACAGCACGGTAGAGACCAGTCTCATTCAACGCCAAAGAGACTAGCCCATTGGCCACCACGTGCACTGGCATGATGCATCGGAATGACATTATTTGTCAGAATATACATAGTGGTACATACACATGAACACAGGTAGCTGAAATCTCATTGAAGACCACACATAAAATAATACTGTTTATTTCATTACAAACAATGAGATTATACAATTATCAAAATATCGGGGATTCAGAGTTGAGCAAGGCACTGTGTATGAACACACAACATGCATAATATTCTACTAGTAAATCACACGTGATCACAAATCAATATAAACAACAATGAAAAGTGCTAGATTGTAAAGTTAAAAGGCTAAGAACAAAAGTAAACTGTGCACATTTCAACTTTCTATCTCAGGTACTCATGATTTGGATCAATACAAACAACCAGCTGTAGTAATACTTTACATACAAAACCATTTGATTAGTATTTTAATAATGGAATGATATCTTACACCTGCAGTATGATGTTAGCAAGAAATTACCTATGTCATGACTGCAGCGTTACGTGACGTGAACAAGAAATAACATCTCTTACCTGCGACATGAAAAGTATCTCTATGAGATGTCTATACAATGTGGCATGTCATGTGAAAAAGACATTTTCTCACAGTGACGTGTCATGTGAACAAGACGTCTTCACACTGTGACGTCTGTTGTGAACAAGACGTCTTCACACTGTGATGTGACATGTGAACAAGACGTGTTCTCACTATGGCGTATCATGTGAACAAGACATATCATGTGAACAAGATGACTTCATACCGTGACACGTCATGTGAACAAGATGTATTTTCTCTCCATGAGGTGTCATGTGAACAAAATGTCTTCTCACTGTGACATGTCATGTGAACAAGACATCTTCTCACTGTGACGTGTCATGTGAAAAAGATTTCTTCTCACTGTGATGTGTCATGTATACAAGACATCTTTAAGCATGTACAGCCATAATTATCTATGCAGTGTTTCAACAACAAAACAACATCCTACCTTCAGCCTGCAATGTCAGTTAGAAAAAACCTCAATAAATCTTCCCATCACATACTTCAAAATATTCATGACCTACAGACAAAACATATGCTATATCCTTGTTAAATGTAGCCTTGATGGTCTCAAAAACCTCACAGAACAATGTGATAGAGCATGTCTATGATGGTCTAGTAGGTCTGTGCATGACAATTTCATCAAGAATGCACCTGCTCCAAAAACAAGTGATTGTGTTCTTGAGGTGTAAAATCACTAACATCTTGCATAGTCGAATACTGTCAGCGATATTTGTCACACATAATTTATACTGTAAATGTGATGTAAAAGCACAAAATAACCTATTCACAAATATATATATCGGTAAAAAGGAAACACAGCACGAATCAGTATCAAGTGAAAATTATGTGAAAGCGTTAGGCAATAAACTAGTAATATGCTAAATAATAACCATAGAGAGTCGTCAGTAAACAGTCAGAAAACAAACAAAAATAATATCTCCACCATGTGACCATCAAAATACTTTTTACAGGTCATTAGGGCAATTCTGGCCTGGTAATATGTGCATTCCTTGGTTAGGAAATAACATTTGGCTTAATAATATCTGTGTTTTTAGACCCAGAAACACGTGTACTTTATGCCTTCTTGCTTGGTAATAGCTTTAGCCATCAGCCATGAAATTGACAAGCCTTCTGGCCTGGTAATAGCTGTATCTATCAACCATGTATCACATCTGATGCTTCACAGAGACACATTAAGCTGAAGCTTTACATCTTAACACAGGTTTATATAAAGTTGTACAGCATACCAGAGCTTAATACAAAGGTTGTGTGCCTATGTCAACCACTGAACTCTTCCCAATTAATTTTCAATTTTACAGGCAACATCACAATATGCCACAGGTTTACACTGCACATTTACACCACATTGCAAATTCAGCTTTACTAATACCACAGACACAAGCTACAGTTTACACAACAGCATGACACCTGTTACGCACACCACGCAGTTTTACGCTGCAGCTCTGCACCCATCAATCAGTTTACACCTGTAATTTTACACATTTGCCTTACAAATCGCTGTGGCATCAAGAGTGTGCTTGCGAGACAACCTTCCTCCCTTTCTCATATCGGAACACGACGCTGAACATTTTGCCACCTAGCCGATTTGCGAGCCATTCGTTCTTGAGTATTGCTACCTTGAGAGACTCGCAGCTGAAGACGGCGTGAAGGTTCGTGTGAATCGCTCGCCCCATCCCCTCGAGAACAATCAGGTCAGTGCCATGGCGACGCATCATTTCACTAAGGTCAAAGTCGATATACCTGTGACATGTATCCAGTGAGTTAGTATCTGCAAGACCAGGTTTGTGCCTCCAATATTTTTTCAGAAACTTATGTTATATAGTGTTAGTCAACCCTCACTCCATATTCACCCCGGGACAGTCCCAAATTATTTCCATAACAGTAAAGTATAGGACACAAGTCCCACAATACGATCACCTCGTTATTCAGGTTACAGGCCCAGTCCCATGGTGAAGGTTTGATTGTTTATCTATTCTAATGTATTGGCCATCCAAATGTGTTGGATATATATACATATATAATGTTATATAAAATATATATAACAAGAAGACCTGTATAATTATATATATATATCTCCGTAAATTTTTTTTAAAGTCTGATAATTTTTTATGGTAATATAATGTTTATATAACATTACAGCTCAAGCATATAATCTTCAAATTTCAAAGATTTATATATATATATATATATGTATATATATATATATATATATATATATATATATATATATATATATATACAATACTACAATATGCTATAAAAAATAACTTTTAGAAATAATCAAAGGTGTATGGAATTTATACTATTTCCAGGTGTACAGTTTGAAGAACAATCACATGAACTCTGTCAAAATTTATTAAAGTCTGATCATTTTTTTATGGTAAAATCATGTTTATATAAAATTACAGCTCAAGGATATAATCTTAAAATTTGAAGGATTTCTTCTAACATGAAGAAGACCTATATATGTGTGTGTGCATGCGTGCGTGCGTGCGTGTTCATATTAGAAGAAATCCTTCAAATTTGAAGATTACATGCTTGATTAGTAAGGTTCCACTGAACTTTCTGTGTTGCTCTCCAAGCAGACATGTCCATTGCCACATGTTACATGTGTATATGCGTGTGTGTGTGTGTGTGTGTGTGTGTGTGTGTGTGTGTGTGTGTATATATATATATATATATATATATATAGGTCTTCTTCATATTAGAAGAAATCCTTCAAATTTGAAGATTATGCTTGAGCTGTAATGTTATATAAACATGATTTTACCATAAACAATGTGTGTCCACCTGGAAATAGTATAAATTCCAAACACCTTTGTTTATTTCTAAAAGTTATCCTTCATCCAGAAATACATTCCACTTGTCTGACACTTGTCTGACACTTGCACATGGAACAGACAATGTAGACTTGTACAAAAAATATGGATAGCTGGACATCTTAGTATTGAGATAAAATTATGATTTATGTGTAACTTTTAATATTGACTTAAAATACAGAAAGCTAGTTTTCTATGCAGGAAAACGGCTCAAAGCCCTTTAGCTACCACAAGCAGCAAGGGAAGAACCTTCAATTCATGTGCAAATTTGGATGTTTGGACCAACATAAAAGAAAAATGAATTGCCAGGTAAGTGTGTACCTGAGATCGAGACAAGGTGAAGCCTGGCCGGATTCCATCACCAGCAGTTGGCCCTGTTGTAGAGCATGTTCGACATCATGTGACATTGCAGCGACACGTTTTGTCAGTATGGTCAACTCGTTGTAGGTGACATCATTGAGAGCAGGTCTTGAGTTTGCACACAGGATCACCTGTGGGTGTGAATACAGAGAAACGTACACTTACTAAGTAGATATTGACATTTATTATTTTGCGTGCAGGTCTAACTTGAGGCAATGGACATGTCTGTTTGGAGAGCAACACAGAATGTTCAATGGAACCTTACTATTAAGGTCACCCTCGGGCCAAAGTGAATATTATCGGGACTGATGTCCTATATTTTGCTGCTATGGATATATTTTGCAACTGTCCCAGGGTGACCTTAATGCTGAGGTGGCAGTATTACCGAGGTAACCGTAAAGCGAGGTTCGACTCTAGTTGAAACTCCCTCTTCAATTGATTTAGCCCATTGCAAATCATGTTCGATACTGTTCAAATATTATGCAGTCAGTTTAATAAAAAAGTGTGTTGATAAAAAATATTGAAACAATTGATTTTGATCACGTAACTTGCAGCCTTATATACAGAGGTGGGCCACACATACCAATTTTGCCCTTTCTGCTGAATTTGGTTACACCAAACCAAATCCACTGATTTCACCAAAACTAAATAACGAATTTGCACAAACGGGCTAGCATGTCATAATGGATACTAGAGGCATGTTGTAGCGGACACTAGAGCTAGCATAGCATAGGGGATACTAGATAGGTTAAATGTTTTACAAAATGAGTCTGAAATAAGACGAGCAAATAAATCGAACTGATGAGGGACTTTTAATATGTCTCCTCAATTGGCAGCAATGCAGTAATTAAATTACATCTCGGTGCTACACATTTAAAGAATACAAAATATATAATAATAATAATTTATTTCATGCAATCATGCAAGTACAGGCATAAAATATGCATTTGCTAACATCATATGAGGATGTTTTAGGATAAAAAATATTTTAAAGAAACTAAAAACAATGGATATTTGTGGTGAAAATCAAAGCACGGGTTTGTACCTGAGTTCCTCTGTTCAGTAGTTCCCGTACAAATGGAAACACCCCCACAATGATGTCTATGCCACTGTTGTCCACAAAGATGACAGCACACTTGTGTGGTTTCCCCCTCATTCTCTCCAGCCACTCCTCAAAGTCATCAAACAACCATGGCCGAGCTGCAACAAAGAATCGCTTTATCACACAGCTCACCAACATCTGATCGTAAAAGTTCAACACTGTCCTGAATTCCTCAAATCACTTATCCTCCAGCCAGTTGGATAAACTACACTTCTCCTAACCCAACTAGCCTGTCTGTGAATCAAGATAGCATATTTGGTATAACTTTCGCATTGGATTCCATCATCAAAATGACTAATACTTCTTTTGTGTATATGCATATGTGATATGGCTACAAGATCAAGACAAATGTTGATTGCAGTGTTTGACTGAATCATCTTTCCATCCATAACTGATGACTAGCACTCTTCCGATTAATAAATTTTGTCAACGATTGATTGGTTCATACTTTCGATCAAGGAATCAATCGCGATCTTGAGTGATTTTTTTATTATATTCATGCAAAATTTCATGTCATTCCATGACTCGTCTGTTGAGATTGTGTCAAGACAGCGAGTATAAATATGACAGAATGGAAGGACTGAAGTCATTTTCTTGAATGCAGTCGCAGGTTTGCGAGGTGGCAGGGAACTAACGAAATAATGAACCATGTATGTCTATGCGACATGATGAAACCGCAAAAAATTAAAAAACTTACAAACTGTTTCTTCTCTTTCATTGGTATATGTATATATATATATTATATTATTACATTAATTTAATTAACAAACTTTTATTTTTCAGTATATTGATTTACTTCTATTGATCGATCATCGATCGGGCAGATAAACCAATGATCGATCACGACAATTTTACCAATTCCCAACACTACTGATGACAGACAAACATCTCGTTCATGCTCTAAATCTGCCTGTGAATCCCACCCCACATCCCAGTCTAGCACCTTTGATCTCTTCCAGGGCCCTTGTGAACCCAAACCCCTCGCTAGACTCCATCAATGCTGCTACATGCTTGGCACCCCAGTCGAACACGTTGCCTGCCAGTAGTCCCTTGATGACCGACAGGTGGCGCTCCTCCCATGTCATTGCGTCTAGCGACTTGAGTCTCGCATCGAGCAGCTTGAGGGCTTTCTCGTTGTCCTGCTGTTTTTGCTGTAATAGACAGCATTTGTTTTATGAGGAAATCGCCAAAAAATAATTATAAAATGACATCGCATCAACTATTTTTAAATCCTCCATGTATCCAGGGGCAATCACGTCACCAATCAGGACATGTACGGTTCCCTCTAACAGTTCCCTCCCTCACACATCGAAATAATAGATGTCACAAGCTCAAAACAGTTCTGACTAAAACAGGATTAAAAGGATTTAAATTCTACATTTTAATACGAGGACAATGGTTTTTGTTTTCATTACTAACAGCTCACTGCAATGTCAGCAAATATAACACACATTTTGGCAGACACCTTTGGTGGATGTAAAATTGTAACTGATAACCGGCATATGAAATGGTTAATCACAACATGAGGAATGTGACAAAAATGTGTTCATGACACAGTTAACACAAGTGTCATAGACCATACCTGTAGATAGGTGTCAGCGAAATGGAACACAAATGTCATAGACCATACCTGTAGATAGGGGTCAGCGAAATGGAACACAAATGTCATAGACCATACCTGTAGATAGGGGTCAGCGAAATGGAACACAAGTATCATAGACCATACCTGTAGATAGGGTCAGCGAAATGGAACACAAATGTCATAGACCATACCTGTAGATAGGGGTCAGCGAAATGGAACGCAAGTGTCATAGACCATACCTGTAGATAGGGGTCAGCAAAATGGAACACAGATGTCATAGACCATACCTGTAGATAGGGGTCAGCGAAATGAAACACAAGTGTCATAGACCATACCTGTAGATAGGGGTCAGCGAAATGGAACGCAAGTGTCATAAACCATACCTGTAGATAGGGGTCAGCAAAATGGAACACAAATGTCATAGACCATACCTGTAGATAGGGGTCAGCGAAATGGAATTCTTGCATGCACTGTTCTCGGGTGTCCAGTAGACTTCGGACTGTCAGTGTTCCGTAGGCGCTGCAAGAGAAATCCATTGACACTGACCAAGCAGAGTGACTTAGACAAATATCACATAGGATGGTCCTCTTTGCATATTGCATGCATATGACAATATTAAACATACAAAGTTTGATCGTTTTTATTGTAAAATAATATTATAATAGTATAAACTATATCTATTCTAACATCTTGACCATCGAAACGTGCTTTATTTATTTATAAATATTATTTTATAAATATTATCTGTTTATGAATATCAATCGTTCATCACACCCACGAACAACTATCAACAATTTCCATTATTGGCTGGACAAAGTGTATCAGGGTCAGACCGTCACGGGATCATATGGTGGACATTAACACCCGAATAAAATGACATTCCTACAGCACACAACATAAACATGATATTCACCACGAAATGTTCAGATTAAATAGATAACAATCAAAGTATATATATATATATATATACATGTATATATATATATATATACATGTGTATATATATATATATATATGTCAGGGTTTTTATTGGCATAAATATGCCCGGCGTTTTATTGGTCTAAAAAATCTTTGGTTGTTTAAATTTTGGAGGGTTCCCAGATATGACTTGTGAAACATATTTCCATTTCCTGTTCAATGATATCCTACACTGGCTTAATTACTCAGTGTTGCATGCTGAGAAAAGGCAGCCGTAAGACTTTTCTAGTTAACATATTTCTGGGAAGTGGTGAAGTTTTATTGCATCATGCACACACACACACACTTCACAGCGAGATACAGGAAGGAAGGCAGGTATTGTTTCACAGACAAACTGCAATAACTTGAAATGTAATCAGTGTTACTGCATACATCCAACAACAAATGTGTAGGCATCGTTATCTTTACGATGACATAGAAAACAGATTAATTCCACCATTAGGACTTCTGCTTGAAATGGTGACTCCACCCCCGGGAATTTGTCTTTTTTTCTGTATGAACCATCCCAATAGGCCCCAAGCATGCCTACAAAATGTCTGCCCCATACATGCAAAACTGAAGGAGATATGAAGTTACAAACAAACAAACAGCCATAAATTGTTTTACTTTATAGAAGGAAATACCAAAGCCTACCACGGGTATTCATGAAGCTCCTTTAGCCTTCGCAGATATTTCTCCCTGAATCGTGCTGCCCTCTGTGTAGCATCAGTAGTACTAGCCTGACTGTGTATAGCCCTCTCAACTAACTGAAAATATTATAATGAGACCATACGATTCAAATGAGAACATTAGACTAAAACGGATGTGTGAAAATAATTGCAGACATTGTAAATTATTTTATGCAAAACCAAATAGAAGAAAAACGGGATGGATTGACATGAAGCATTGTATAGAAGGAGTGGAAGTGACTAGACAGACTGCAAGGAAACACTGTTGGCCTAGCCAAGACTTTGGCTATACATTGTCATTAATAATGACTTCACATGTAAACAAGTCAGTCACAATTGCATTATTGATTCGGAGGGAACCAATGTGATTAACGGGGAAAGAAATGGAGGTGGATAAAGGAGGCACCGTGGATCAGGAAAACAACACTGGTGAAGACGAGGCGAGCATAAGAAGAACTAGGTCACCCCAGAATTCAGTTCCTGAAGTCACGTAGAGTTTGGTGTGGGTATGATGCCTGACCTTGCCTGTGGCATCTTCGAAGCATCGCAGCCAGTACTCCCGAGCCACCTTGTCCTGAGTGAGGTCATCCGTGTCTGGGAAGTAGCTGGCTGGGTCAAGCAGCACTGGACAACTGACCAGTGGCTTGGCAAACCGGTCCAACTCCAGGATGTCAAACTAAAGGCAAAAATCAGACGCAGACTGTGATATGACACTACAGAGTCAACTGATGTCAGTGTCGTCATAAACAACATAGTGCAGATGAACACACGTCAGTGCAGTAACTTTAACAGGTGTTAGCAGGGAGACTGATAACATGTGTTACTGCTACAAATGTTACTGTTGCCACTGTTATGAATATTACCATTACACATGTTACTGTTATTACTGTTACATATATTACTATTATAAATGTTACACATGTTAAGGTTGCTACTGTTACAAACGTTACTGCTACAACTAATTAACTATTGAACACTTTAGAAACACTTTTATCTTCTACGCCAACACCACACTAAGGTGACCTACAAGGTGATATAGACATCAAACGACACAGACATCAGGGTAACACAGATATCAGGTGACATCAATATTGGGACTACAAACATCGGGTGACACAGACATCAGTCAGATTTACAGTAATCTGACAGTCACGTCATGATGACACAGACATTGGAGTGACACTGACATTGATCTGACATACATTGGGATGACAATGGAACTGACATCGGGCTGACACTGACATTGGCCCAATACTGACATTGGACTGACACAGGAACTGGGCTGTCACTGACATCGGGTTGACACTGGCATGCATCAAGTGCACGTACCATGGGGCTGTGTGGTTTCATCCAGGGGTGTTCCATTACCTTTGGGCTCTGTAGACCTGAACTGCATGCATAGTTCTCCCCCCACGAGCCCTTCTCATCCCATGAATACTTGTCAAAATCTGTAAGGACAAAACATACTAAAATACCCGATAAATACAGAGCTAATTCTGAGGCACCTGACGCCTTGTTGCTGCTTTATGTTTACAGCGCCAGAAACAAGGACCAGCAGAAGGCATTGTCTCTCGAGACAGAAGTGAGCCACACACAGAGAAAGATTGCTGCGCCAGCAAAACATCTACAAAACATACCACTTTAAAATAACTAGAAATGGTTTTCATATCAGAGTATTTAACAACATTCTGTCACGTGTGTTCAAGGTCATGACTTTTTAGAACTTTCCAGGCTGCATAAAGACACTGACATGGTGTCCGTGGAGGCACCACAAAGCTACTGTTTTGTTCTAGATCTTCTGATGTTCAGACTAGGAAGGGAAAACAATACCCTCTTCTTCTGCTCCCTTGAGGAAGGCTCCAATAGCTCCCAGGTACCCTTCATGGCGCAGGAACAGAGGCTGTATTGTTCCCTGAAACATCACAGGCTCAATCTGCATCTTATAACACATAAATATTCTATTTGAATAGCTGAATATAACACATATAATATGACAGTTTTTACACTGGATACCTGGAATCACCTCTAAATATAACTGCCCCAGCAATATTATGGTATTCATAAAATCTTCTATTACCTGTAATAAATAAAAGGTGCATGTTTTAGAGTCAACATATAAAACCATCCTTAGTACCTTTGACCAGTAATTGATGGCGTATGTGATTGTGTGCATTGTGATTTGATGTCCACGGATGAAGTAGCCACCAAAATAGATCCTTTTCAGTGAGTGCAGCTGGGCATTGAGCGAGGCAATCTGTCCTATGTCATTGCTGATTGTTATAAGTAGGCTCTTTGCGATGTCTGCATCATGGAAATTCACAGACGGCGCTGCAAGTGAAGCACATACGAAAGTATAGTTGCATGTTTCCCATGCAGAGAATGAATGAATGAATCTTTATTTTCAACAACAATAATAGACAAACATAATAGAACAACATTTCATTAATATAAAATTGTCAAAAACGGGCAAGAAGAAGTGTAATACTTAGGTTACTTGCCTTATTAGAAATAAAAATACATAGTACTGAATAAAATACAGTGAATATTAAGTAGGCAATTAACTTAGCTTAGATAGAGGTAACAAGAGTCAAGATAGTGAGAGATAACAAGTCAAGATAGTGAGAGGTAACAAGTGAGGATAGTGGGAGATAACAAGTCAAAGTAGTGGGGTATAACCAGAGTCATGATGGTTGGAGATAGAGTCGTGATAGTGGGAGATAATAGAAGTCACGACAGTGGGAGATAACAAGTCACGACAGTCACGGTGGTGTGAGATAACAAGAGTAATGATAGTGTGAGATAACAAGAGTCACAGCAGTGTGAGATAACAAGTCACAATAGTAGGTGATAACAAGAGTCATGACATTGGTAGATAACAAGATGGATAACAGTGGGGACAGTAGATAAACGATATGAAGTTGCAGGAATATGGTGCTGTTTCCCAGTACATGTTACCTTAGTTCTAGTGCTTAATAAAGTCATTCGTATTTCTAGTCAAGCAATATGGCCACCATCACCATCAACCTAGAAGAAAACAACTAGTACCACAGTTGCTATCCTGAGCTGATGAGACGGCCTTCCCAAAGCTGCTGGCAATTAGGTCAGCTGGCAGTCCAAGCAGAGAGTATGCTCCACCATAGATGTCTTTCACCAACATGTCAATGTTACGATGGTCGCCCCTCTCTGCCAGAGCTAGAAGCTCATCAAAACCCTGCAGTAGGTGAAACAAGCATGCGACTCTCAAAATGTTTTAAAGGCCCTCCTTTTTGCTTGTCTCATTTCAAATTAATTTTGCGAAAAATCAAACCTACCTAGTATCCACTATGACATGCTAGATCATTTGTGCAATTTTCGTACATAGTTTTTGTGAAATCATCAAACAAACCATTAAATTATTTCATGTTTGACCAAATGAAAATGGAAAACTCGCAAATTTCGATTATAGACCTCTACATGCATTTCAATGTTTACGTATCAATGTTGACTCTCGTTGCTCTCATGAAAGACAGGTGTACATCAAATTCGATGACCTGATGGCTAAAGCTCGGTTCCATACTGACTTTGCAAGTCACCAGATCTAACAATCAAAGTAAATTCTTTCGACAATTTGAAAAGTTACGCATTTTTTAATAAATCACCTGCAGATATTACTTTCTATTCACACATTACATATTTGAACATCAACAATATAAACACCACCAACAGATGTTATTCAATTTTGGGAAGTGTAAATGCCTACACGCAGGAACTCAGATGTAAACTATAAAATGGGAGATACTATTCTAGCTACTACCATAAAAGAGAAAGACATAGGAATAACAATAAGTGCTGATATGAAAGTTTCAGAACAGTATCGTATTGCAGCTTCAAAGGGTAATCAAATTATTGGGTTGATTAGGAGAAATATATCATATTATAAGGAAAAAGAGCTAGTTATACCTCTGCATAAAGCAATAGTTAGGCCTCATTTAGAATACTGTATACAAGCTTGGAGACCTTTTCGTAAGAAGGATATAGATACACTTAAACGAATACAGAGGAGAGCAACTAAAATGATTCCAGAACTGAGAGACCTTAGTTATGAAGACCGCCTAAAAGAATGTGGTTTAACAACCCTAAAGACAAGAAGATTAAGAGGAGATCAAATTGAAGTTTTTAAGATATTAAATGTTGAATATTGACAGAAATATTTTTTCTCACTCAAGAAAGATAGTAGAACTAGAGGACATGAGGCAACATTAGTAATTATCTATAGATTGTGTAAATGCTAGCAGCATGAATATGTTTAAAAACAAATTTGACACATATCTCAGGAGGGTGGGTTATACATAGATGAAAAAATTAATAAATTACTTTTTTTTTTATAAGCTAATGGCTTCCTTGTCCACTGGCCATCTGGGCCTTTGCCTTGGATGGCAATCTTGTTAAATCTTGTTCCTGTTAATTTTTTTTTAAACTACATCAAAGGTGGCACTGCTCAAAATTGTTAGACAGGTTAGAGAGAAAAGGCCATGTTTTGTGGATCACATAAACATGTATTTTAAAAAGATTGTTCATCTATTAACTACTATAAAACTGTGTTTCGTAAAAAAATCTTATCAACTGACCCGCGCTTTTGTGAGTATTGATCCCAGCCCCCAGAAGGTGCCGCCACCAATCGATGTTCCTGCTATTCTTTCGTAGACGCTTTCAGATTCGACCTACAAATGTTTCAGAAAACACATCTGGGTGCTTTGTGTAAGTCATAAATCAGATTCTTCACAAGTGTGCTCATGAGAAACGAAAACATGTGTCTTAGTCAAGTGTCCTCTAACTAACGCTATATTTGCATTAGTATTAGAGTTCAAAGTAACCATATTAAACTACCAACTTGGATTTTTACTAATCCCTACTAACATGTTCTGATACTTCACATTCAGATTCTTTTTAGATGATGACTTGTTACAAGTATTACATGCATTACAAACTATACTGGAACTAAACATTTGCATGAGTCAGTATATACACCTACATACTAGCAATCCACTATATTTGTCCACAGGTCCCCAAAACATGACTATAGAAACATTGAACCATAAACAGTCCCCATGTAATAAATAAATGTTATTTATCTTTAATATGCCAACATCTAACGCAATGTTAACATAATATATAAATGTGATTTACCTTGAATATACTGACACCTGATCCAATGTTAACCAGCAGATATGGAAAGATGCTCTCGGTATCGATGGTCTGAAACCTGTACTCAACATTTGCGTGTTTCTGATAAATGTAGGCCTCATCTGTGATGTTCTTGAGCAGGAAGTTGCAGCCCTTGATGAGACATTCCATCTCATCCTCCTTGTCAACTCTACAGATTAGCATCAAATATGCAAGAATATTATAAGATGCAGGAATATTTTATGGTGTAATAAATGTGGCAAAATAATTGACGGATTTTATCACTAGAAAATGTTGAAGAAAAATTAATTTGGTATAGAGATTGGGTTCACTGGACTGATTAACAGAATCCTGGATGACAGAATCAGCAATTTAGTAGAATCAAAATGGTCGGGACGGAATCCTTCCCTATTCCCACTGTGTTAAAATGCGCCACTTAATAGAATCACATCCGCCACTTAGTAGAATCAGATAGCAAAAAACAATACATTGTAACATGAAATAACAGGTTTTCCTAGATGAAATAACAGGATTTTCTGTATAGCTGAGTATGTGTTACTTACTGTACACCAAGTGTATTGCTGAGTATGTGTTACTTACTGTACACCAAGTGTGTTGCTGAGTATGTGCTTGTATCTGTTGCTGAGTATGTGTTACTTACTGTACACTGAGTGTGTTGCTGAGTATGTCCTTGTATCTGTTGTTGCATATGTGTTACTTACTGTACACCAAGTGTATTGCTGAGTATGTCCTTGAATATGTTGCTGAGTATGTACACCAAGTGTATTGCTGAGTATGTGTTACTTACTGTACACCAAGTGTGCTGCTGATTATGTTCTTGTATCTGATGCCGAGTATGTGTTACTTATTTTAAACCGAGTGTATTGCTGAGTATGTCCTTGTATCTGTTGTTGAATATGTGTTACTTTCTGTACACCAAGTGTGTTTCTCAGTATGTCCTTGTATATGTTGTTGCATATGTGTTACTTACTGTAAACCGAATGTATTGCTGAGTATGTCCTTGTATATGTTGCTGAGTATGTGTTACTTATTGTACACTGAGTGTGTTGCTGAATATGTGTTACTTACTGTACACCAAGTGTGTTGCTAAGTATGTCCTTGTATCTGTGGGCCCCGCCTCCCGTCACCTTGATGATCTTCCCCTGCATCGACTCCCGGCTTCCCACCAGGTTCTCTCGGATGAAGCTGAGACATGTCTCGATGTATCTTGTCTCAAACTTAATGAAGTGTAGATGGTCACACATCTCCTCCTTCTGAACCACGGAGTATATCTCTGCACTGCTGGACTGTCAAGGCAATACCTTGGCTTTTATTTTATAAACTGCTCAATTAATTCACAACAGAGTAACGTGGGTATAAACAGTACAACTGTGTAGAGAAATACAGACATAAATTGTACATCACAATTAAAGAAATACAAACAAGAAATAAATATTTACACTCATCGACAGTGACAATTTCAAATTGTTTGAAACAGACACAATGTTAATTAGTTATTATTTTTTATTATTTAAATGTACCCAATAGTTCAAGCAGTTTGTATTTAACAGCGATTACATCAGGAATTATCACAAATATACTGCTTTAAATACCAATGTTTCTTTCCATTTTGTCATAGATCTATAATTATACAAATGTTATAATTCATACACCTATTACAATGTCATATACAAGACAACAACACATTAGATATGCATGTATAGTAATTTTGTTTTATAAAAATGCAATTTTTACTTTGAGTATTACATATAGCATACTGGGCCCACTCACCGACTCTGTTTCTGTTACGAGAGACCTCTTGCGAGAGATTGTTGAGTAATACGCCAATTTGGCAAGCGCACCCCCTGGAAATACATATACAGTGTATATCAACTTGGCACACTGTGGAATTAGGCATTTTGCAAGTATCCACATTTTCAAGTTATGACACCCAATACTGGTGATCTATGAGGCTTAACTTTAAATATGTATAATTATATATTTAGACTGATGTTCTCAGGCAGCCAGCCAGGCTATAAGGTTGAAATATCTCACACTAACAGACTTGGGGTCAATTACATGGTAATTGAAATTGAAATGTCAATTCCAATTATATCATGCAACTTTTAATTCAAATTATTCACTACAGACAATTAATAAAATATAATATGTTGTGCATATCATATTTGTTTGCCATTATGTAACATAATATGCAGAAATAAAAAAAAATAGATGTTACTTTTTGACACTGAGTATGTTTATGTTTGCTCTGTTCACACGCTTTAATTGTGGATTTTTGAGGTGTAATTGGAATTGATATAATGTAATTGACCCCAAGTATGTCTGGTCATCTGCAGATTTATCTGGTAACCCGCATGTAGCACAAACATCTGGTAGCCCTGGCTACTAGCCCACATATACATGTAGCACAATTCCACAACCTAATAATGTGAAGATGGCAATAAGATTCTATGCCTTGAAGCATCCTCACTGCTACGGCTTCTGACTACGCCAGTATCCCTGGCAGATTACCCTGCTGAAACCAGGAACTTTCTGTTGCTGAGTTAACCAACAGCAACCATCCCTGGGATTTTGGAGGCTCGCATACGGGAATTTATTTTTTAATTGGTAGTGGCCCGGTCATCATTGGCAGGATGGGTAATGACGAGTATTTCGTGGGAACGCTCTTTGAAGTTTGGTTGCCCAGAAATACACTGACCACAAGAGGAAGTGGGACAAAGTACAAATGATTCAGCGTGCATGCATCCACACAAGGCGTGCAATAATCTGACAAATTAACGTTTCAACGTGTCAATCTGCCAGGGGTAGTGTGGTACTACTACCACCCGTGGCTAGCGAGGATGCCTTGAAGTAACAATTATTGTATGTAATGCTGCAGTTGTTTCCATTTTTATGCGCAATACATTTTACGTCATTCATAGGTCTGATCACTCTGATGAATGGTAGGAGACAGGCCCTTAACCAGGAATAACTTTTTTGCCAGACTTGAACTATCCAAAAACTGCAAGTTTCAGCACGGAAGCCACCCATGCCTATGACAGCAATTATTGGTCTTTTATTTTAATCTTAGCCATCTTCGTCAGACATCTGGCCTTCTTCAAGACGGGCAGACGGGTCCGTGGCTAAGGGCCTGGTAGGAGGCTGTTTCTCCTCAATCACGACATGTGTGCTAAACGTTACTACAATTGGACCATTGTGGTCAATTCTTGATTGATTTTATGTGGAATGATCCACATGATGCAACCTTAATAAATCAATATTTTATATACTAATTAAACTATACAAAGGGGTTTGAGAGAGTATCTGAAAATGGCTTAAAATAATTCCTTTGGAAATACACCTAAGCCTACTGCAAGTGTTTGGGATTAAGCCTTCATTAGCATTACGTCCAGCAAGGTTTATCCATTTCCTGTTATGGTTTTAAGGGCTCTACACAACTGTCAACATTTACCTATTATCTATACATAGCATACGAAAGGGGGTCAAGGTCAAGGCCGACAAACTAATTAATGCCGGCCAAAGGCGAAATATGACCACTGGTGCATCATGCAGTGCCACCCGGTGAACTGTTATGGAATTAAATTGCGTAACCGTTCATCTTGTAGTGCTGTAATACATCAATATGTTTTTCAATGTGGAAAATTATCAATATTTTAAAGTAATAATTCAGAGAGAGCATCTGAGAATTAGTATACTTTGTATGACCAGGTAAATGTCGACAACAGTGAACCGCCCCATATCAACGTATGTATTGTACTAGCAATGAAACCGGTTCTGTGAGCAGTGACATTGGCAAGACAATAGTAGTCTCTGTTCTACTTTAGAAGTCTCAGTGCTACATGTCTATACACACATTGAAAGCCTGCATTTTCACCTTACAAACTCTCTTCTCCAATACATCAAAATAATGCCAGTCATTGTCAATCACCGGATCAGGTAGGTGCCTTCTTTAGAAATCAGCTGTAAAGGAACTACAACTAGGCCAACTATATGAGGGATGCATTTACTCATAGATGGCTCTTTGTTTCCATGTCGGGTTGTTGTGACACTGCCTGACCATGAGAGTGACCCTTGTGATGCAAACCCTTGGCCTATATTCTACGTACAAATATGCCATGCAGTTTGCAGACCCAATCGTACGGTAATGTTAAACTATCTGGACTATAGCAGTTCTAGACCACTGCTGAATTAATCTGAAATTATGGGTTGTCATAAACTGGATTAGTTGATCACAGGCATATATACATTTTAGAGTGAACGGAACCAAAGAAATGTTTGCTTTGGCCTTGTAATAGCAATCAGGGGAACTTTGTCCAATTGTGGGGGAAAAGTTGTTGGTAAAATTGTAGCCTTCTATGGCAATGGTGGAACACAGTCAATTCTGTTATTTCAAAAAAATTTTACAAATAGCCTAGACTTGAGTGCATTTGTTACGTAAAAATAGGATTTCATACTCTGAGATCTTTCCTTGGAAATACCTACTCATGTGAAGTCAAGTAATGGAATTGTGAAAGTTGATAAATAGAATGTAGACCAAAGTTCAACCTAGGTAATGACTATTAATAGTAAATAGACCATGAGTCATGACACAGTCGGTGTGGGGGGCTACTAGTACCTACTGTGTTTATGCTAGGCCTACGTTTTTCATCTTAGATGTCAACCAACTTCAAACAACACACAAAGTGAAAGAAGATACAGCGATGCGAAGAGCCAGTACTACTACTGGAAATGGAAGTGAGCGATAAACAGTCCTTTGTTTACAATTAGTATACACAACTGACGCTGTCAACTTACCGATGTCCATAGCGAACCATTTTGCATTCTTGAGATTTCTAAATATTTCATCGGTAGGAAGTGCAATGCTGTCTGCATATGAAGCACTCTCTGCCATAGTCGTAGTTCAGGACGGTCGATCGTACGCACCAGCGCCGAACTGGGATCAGTCGCACGCACCGAATGCAATCGCAGATGCGCCAAACAGCGCGTGTCTAACACGGGCGTATTCACTAGGTGTCAGCACTTGTGGCATTTGTAGCCATGGGGGCTTGTGTCTCTGCGAAACCCACAAGATTGCTAACAGCTCTTATCTGATTTTTATATTTAAATGCGTGCGTGCTCTTTCTCAACGTGCGTGCGTGCGTGCGTGCGTGCGTGCGTGCGTGCGTGCGTGCGTGCGTGCGTGCGTGCGTGCGTGCGTGCGTGCGTGCGTGCGTGCGTGCTCTTCCTCAAAGTTCTCCTAAAAAACGCAGCGTGCTCAGTCCATGCTTCTCGAACATTTCCTTCCACTCATGCAGCGTTTCTTTTAATTCCTGTTTGTTGTCTGCATACACATCATCTTCCTACGAACATCTTTCGTGCTGATCTTCCTTCAAATCTTTTTTTGCCGTGTCCTCTGCTCTCTTTGCAGCTTCCTTCTTCTGCCCGTAATCCCGGATGCAGCAACTTGCCATCCGGTTATTCTCCTATCTCCTGGATCCTCTCCACATCCTCCCAGCCAGGCTTCCTTCTTCTCGCCTACTGCCTCCTTAACTTCCTCTGTCTACAACCAATAGTATCTAATCCTTTACGTTCCGCCCTTTCCCGAAGTACTCCCACACAATACATCGGCAACTCCCACACACGCCTCTCTAAACTGTTTTCATTCGAACCACCAAATTCCTCAAGTTATTCATAATTATGTATTCTTCAGCCTCTCCTTACATTCGACTAACACCGCTGGTTTGTGCTGTTTTGTGACACGCTCTCCAGCCACCACTTTGCAGTCCCTCATACGCCTTATCTGCTGCTTCCTGACTAAAAGACCATTCGTGCTTCACGTATGCGGCTCATATACATATATATCACACGTCAGATCATCATCAAGATCATCTGCAAAATCTTGAAAAGATAAGCAAAATTTATTTATATATGTGTGTGTGCGCGTGCGCGTGTGCGTGTGCGTGCGCGCGCGCGCGTGCGCGTGCGTGCGTGCGTGCGTGCGTGCGTGCTTGTATGTGTATATGTATATAGATATATACATACATACATACATACGTACATACGTACATACGTACATACATACATACACATACACATACATACATACATACATACATACATACATACATACATACATGCATACATACATACATACATACATACATACATACATACATTCATACATATATACATACATACATATATACATACATACATACATACATACATATATACATACACAATGTAGCCTCAGGCAAGAGTGCGGCAAAGATAAGAAGCTTGTGCAATGGTTGAATGACCCTTAAAGGCCCCCAGTGGGTCGGATGGGTGGAGCACGTGTGATGTTTTCTGGGTGAATGCCAACTGCGCGACACAACAACTGATACTTTGATAACTGTGCCTCGCTGGCACCCGATAACATCTACCAGCATAGCACGTGTGCCGACGTACGGATAACATCGTAACCTCCAGTCATTGCTGTATTCAACGCAGAACTATGTTTGACATACATGACCGATCTACGAGATTCATCTCATATTGGGCAATTCCCACACAACCCAAAACGGATCATTAAATATTAAATGTGAAAGAAACAAAATGTTCCATTTCGCTGCAGTCTCCAACAAGAACCCCATCTGAACTTAGCCTATTCGCATGTTGGCGGCTATTATAGGCGCGACCGATCACTCGCTGATAGCATCAACTCTGACTACCGTCGGAAAGTCGCGCAGTAGCCGGCCAGCGAATCTAGAGTGTCGTTCATCGCTTTGGGCGCCACAGATTATGGGAGTAGGTATGCGACAGGTATTCACAGTTCTCTATACGATCAGTGTGCGATCATCGGCAGGTCGTATGCCGGACCAGCTGGCAGCGCCTGGATCAAGTGATTATCCACGTTAAACGACCAGAACGACGCGATGTCAGTGGCGGACGACACCGAATCTCGCCAGTCTTCGACGCAGCTCGCGCCAGACAGTGGCACCGGCTCGGTGGGCAGCCGAGTCCAGTTGTCGCGTGTCAACCCCGGCACAATGTCGTCGTGTCCGGACAGCGATGAGGTCGACTCGGCGTTCGAGCAATCCGACGACGCCGGGTCCTCCGATCGTCTGACGGTCTGGATAGACGGGAACCTGCGTGGACTAGGCACCGAGATGGTTGACGAGTCGAGTCGTCTGACCGGTCGTGTCGGACCGCTGGACACGACGGTGACCAGGATGTGCGGAATGCCGGGCCGGCGGTTGCGACGACCCTTCAGTTTTAGCGCGGTGGAGCAAAGTCTCAGTGGACTTGACAGTACCGTATCGGCCTACCGGGTAAGTCAGACCAGGAGGCGGGGGTATTACGTGAAGAATATTTCTTGTTAGTGAATGACTAGTACACGGACTACAGGGATTGATGGACTGACTGATTGGTTGACACACGGGCCGTAAGGCTTAAGCAAAGGCTGCCTTTACCATAAATGTTGTACTTACAGCACGTTATAAATTACAAAACTATGCACATAATTTTATTAATTAACTAACTGCGAATTTATACGTGTACCATTGTTTAAACAATCATTACGCTATAACTTACGTATGTATCATTATACTCATTAATTTATTATAAGATGTGCAAGATTTATAATGTAGACACATATTACCTTATCAGTTATTAATCTAACTATCAATATTTTGCGCGCAATTTTAAGAGCAATGTTTGTTTACGAGGTGCTACGACGTGGCCTTGACGTATAATGGAATTGTTTAAGTTGACGTACAATGGTATTTTTTTAAGTTGACGTACAATGACGTACGATGGCATTTTGTTTTGGACGTACAATGACGTACAGTTGCATTTTTCATCTTAAAGTTGTCACGTGATATAACTTCCCAAGTAATTACCTTGATTTCTTTGACATGACGTGCCCTTCTAAAACACGAAATAAATACTGCACCACAGTAGTTGTCTCAAAATAATAATACCTTACATATAATAAAATATAGGTTTGTTAACGTCCGAAAAATGCACTTTTGTTGAATATCTGCATCCTCTTATAGTGGCATGTTTTGTTATTATATCTGATCGTATGTTGACGCTATGCTGACTTTTGCGGAGAAACACGAACGCTGAAATGTGAGCTTATTGTGGCCTAATACAACCTCGAAAATAACTTATATTAAAAGTCCTGATATTGCTGACTTAAAATTTCAAGTTAAAGCTATTTTCCAGAAAACAAATACTGTTTATATGTTGTGTTGACTCAGTGCTTTTCATTTTGCTTACCGTGCACATATCGTTAGAGGATGACGAGTATAATTGGTTTCGTATAATTACTCTTTAGGCATATAAGTATAACTAGACAAAATTTAGTTCAGCAGAATTTGTGCTAAAGAAATGTTACATGCAAATAATTGTAAGACATTTCTGGTGTTTTGCTGGTGCTCTTACGTCATTGATTATTTGTTCTAAGTAAAGCGTTTGATTTATATCTTTTGGCGCTTCTCACTTAACAAAGTGATATTGGCTTAAACGTATCTGGGCTACGCTTTAGTAAGTGCTCGTGAAGTAAGTTTATCGCTCGTGTCATTAGTTTGTCTAGTTATTTCATAACTGCGCTTCATTAATTCCTTAATAATAAAGAAACAAACAAATCAATAAATGGTTAAAATTATGAACATATAAATCCTTTTTTGTCCCACAGGGAGCAATATTTTGCGAATTACATTTTATGAGCAAAACGGAGTTTGTGATGATTACCAACCCGTAAATGCAAAGAGAAACATTATAAACATCTCCCATATGGATAACGGGGGAGGGTGAAAAAATTTAACTGAAGGAGATGCGCGTGGACATAGAGTGCTACCGTAACTAAAAAAATTGTGTGAGCTGTCCATGCACGCGTGTGTGCGTGCTTGAGTAAAAATGGCATTTTAAAGACGTAAACCCCGAAATGGAGCACATTTGTCCTGTGATAGTCGTGCTATTTTTCTGACGAATAAAATGGCCAGTGTCTTTTCTATCTACAACTGAAACGTTAGTCCGCCCTCCATATGCTAGAGAAATTAACACCAGCCTGGTAGGCTTTACAGAATGCGATGACGAAATATTCAGTTAATCAACCAACATCAGAATTCTTCTATTGGTGTGTAAAACTAATAATTGTGTGTGGGAGATTGGGGGCCCATGTCACAACAGTTGACCTTCTTGCCGCATAAGAAAACGTAGGTACAAACTACTTTCTGTGATATTGTGTTGATGACAACATGAGCTAAATATTAAAATCGATAGTATTTAATGTTAATGGAAACACGATTACTACAGTCTACAGTCTATCTCTGTCACTAATCACATGATAATTATTCGATTATGTTCACATGTTTGCAGAAAACATGTCATTTATAATAATAATTATAGTACAACTTCTACAGCGCCTCAATCACCAGGAACCCGAGCCCAGTGGAGCAACAAACTAGAATCGTTCATGGTGTCGTGAACACGGACGCGCAAAAGTTATTCAAGATTCTAAATTCAATATTCAAGAACTGTATTGTCCGCCTAAAATACATTAAAAACGGAAAATTTTCTTTAGGTGTAGCCAGTAATACAATTGGTGAAAACACACATCGCATATACACACGCAACAGAAACAGTTCACATAAAAAAACAAATAAAAAATGCTTGAAATCAATTATGATTTGACAGTATCTAGTTGTATCTGTTCGTGCGATTATAAAATTCATAAACATGCCACGCTCACCATCGGTATCTAGGTTAACATGATGTGTGAAATGTTTGTGCTACTTATCTGGGGTAGAACTATTATCTATCTGTTACCATTATAATTGTGAACCAAAGCGACAAGGCCGAGTGCATCTTATAAATACGCTACAGGCCCATCCAAGGCAAGCGGTATACTGGGCTCATTGTTCTATAGGGGCAGAGTTGGAATGTGCAACGAACAGCCCAGTACGTGCAACGAACAGCCCAGTACGTGCAACGAACAGCCCAGTATGTGCGTCTGTTACGTGCCAGTTTCTATGTTGAATGTTTCGAAAGAAAAACATGGAGGGTCATCACGGGCAAGGAAGCCATTGGCTTATCAAGACTCCAATGATTATTCATATGTACGCTGTATGTGTAACCCGCCCTTTTAAACATATTCGCGTTGTTAGCGTTTATGCAATCAGTATATAATTTGTTCCACTCATTTATCGTCCTCTGTTGAGAAAGAGTACTCTCTGATATCTAGTCAATGTTGAGACAGGAACCAACAGTAATGTGACAAAACAAGACAGAATTGTTAATATTAGTTATGGTTGTGCAAATTAGCATTCTTGTCCAGGTCCCTGCAAAATTAATCAGAATTTAATTAAAATCGGTCCCTATTAAAAGTATGAAATTCGAAACTGTCATCCATTCTGTGTCAACATAGTGGGAGTTACAACAATACAGTTGTTGACTCTTTTGCAGATAACCAATGGTGCAGTAGAATCATTAAACTTAAAAATCGAACCTTTGTGTCGAATTTGTCACGGCAAAGTATCCAGACCTCATGAATATGTCGTTTGCGTGATAATGTCACACCACTTGCGTTTCTGTTAGGTGCAGCTTTTAATTACATTATTATTTGTTTTTACATTATTTAATTACATTATATTATGTATAAGTAGCGTAAAGCAATCATAGATAATATAACAATATACGATTACGCGAGTCAAATCACTAAACGGTGTGTAGCGTGGTACAGAGAGAACCGTGCCTATTGTAACAAGATTCAACAAGATTGTCACCCAAATTAAAAACACCCAGATGGGAAGTGGACAAGGAAGCCATTGGCTTATCTAGTCCAACGATTATTCATCTATTTGTTACCCGCACTTCTGAGATATTTGTCAGTTTTGTTTTTGTACATATTCATGCTGCCAGCAGTTACACAGTCACTAGATACGTTGTTCCATTCATTTATCGTTTTCTGTGTGAATTAATAGTGCTGATAACCAATTTACACAGTTCCTTCACCAACGCTGCTTCCTGTCCTCTGGTTATCTTCTTTGAGGTCCTGGCTGATTTAGGACTGAACAAACGCCTTAAACGTAATAATCAAGGTGTTTAAAATACTGTGCATTTTGTATGATATCCGCAGTCTTTTGATTATGGTTACTGAGCAATAGTTGCTCGAAGTAGTTGATTTTTCAATTGTGTTTTCTTTGCAGCAGAAATCATTTGTTAAATATATAACTAATAAATAATAAAAAAAATATATAAATGGAACATAAAATCACCATTGTACACAACGAAGCCCTAGTAGATAAAATAATGTCAAAGCAATTTATGAGCGTTTTTCAGCTGCAAAAAAAATTATATTCTTACGTGTATAAAGCTGTTTTCCTCAGCTGTTTGACACTGATGTTTCTGTGCAGTTGTCTTTTGTGTTCGGGGCCTCTTAGAATTCGGGGCCTCTTAGAATTGCTGCCGCGTTGTTGCACTGCATGTATTTTCTAACAATTGCCTGTAACTACTGACGTGACATGTTGAACAGAGCCTTGCTTTAGCTCAAGCAATCAATTATTGTTCCATTCTTCCTCGTGCTGAAGATTCGCTCAAGTTTCGCGAACGTTATGCGTCCAGATGTTTGCTCTAACAAGCGTAAGAAATGAAATTCACTTAAATTGAATGGCCGATAGAACTGTCACTGTTGACTCAGCCTATTATTAAACACAGTTAAACACTAAGTGGACACTCTAAATGATGTTCTGGTGGGTATGTGGAACACCCTTGCATGCAGTACATTACCCTACATCAACTACACGACCTTGTCATATCAACAACTGTCCGTACTTAATGGGTTAACATATGTGCACTGGCTGCATATAAATTTGAAAAGGGTTTCGGGTGTCAAATATGTCCACACACAGGGCCGCTGTGTGCCCTGGTGGCTCCGATGAACCGGCACACAAGAGTCATTGTGGGCCGCTCCGGTTCAGTGCCGGCGAAATGCCTTCGGTAAAAGCCGCAGAACTAAACACCGGTTTCATTCACGACACACGAAGCCAGCCAAAACGTCCTACAGGATTCCTAACAAATTGGGCAAGAATTACCGACTTAGAAGACACATGGATGGAAACATGTCAATCAATAGCCTGAACAAGTTGTGCAGTCTTTAAAGTGTGCGTTCGACTGTACTTAATCGACTTTAGGGCGTTATCTACGGAACGCATAGTATTCAGCAGGGCCTCGCCAACTTTCGGGGTTTTCTCAGAAGTCGTCATGGCCAAATGCGAGGTCATGCTTAACAAATCTGTTTCTGGTTTTTTTAGAAGTGGGGAGATTACGGGTCGCCTGTAGATATCATCTAGTTTGATTTCCAGAAAGTTGTTGATAAAGTTCCACTTTAAAGATTGCTACTTGCACTAAAATCCCATGATACAGTGTTTGGCATATTTAACGGGATAAAAAATGGCTGACTGACAAAAGACAACTTAGGGTAGTAGTAAATGGGGGTTTCAAATTGGAAATCAGTTGTGATTGGGATACGGATGAGTATTAGCATTGTTTTTATACGGGCAAATCGCCCTTATGAAATCCTGCTCTGCCCGTATGAGATTTGACTCAGGCAAACTGTAGAAAAGAAACAGGTTTTGCCCGGTTGACAATTCTGCACAACCCGCATAAGCTTAACCTTTTATTCTCAATGTACAACTATCACTTGGGAGACGACAGAAAGTGTTCAGAAAGGTTAAACATGATGGGAATAAACACGATTATCACACTAGACAAACTAATCGAATGGTCTGAAAAATGGCAGATGTTATTCCATTTTGGAAACAGTCTACACACAGGACATGGGTACATGGATACATGGGTACATGGGTACATGGGTGGACAGTATAACTCGGGCGATACTGTTCTAGGTACAATTACAGGCATACATGTATGAAACCTGTATCTTAAGGAGCAGATCAATAACAAGTACTGCTGACATGAACGTTTCAGAGTAATGCGTGACAGCGGCCTTAAAGAGTAATCACATGATTGTGTTTATTAGGAGAAATATAACATACAAAGAAAAAGAGCTAATTATACTTGTAGATATGTAAAAAGCAATTGTTAGGCCTCATTTAGTAATGTAATACTACATACAAGGATGGAGGCCATACTGCAAGAAGGACATGTATGCTTGAAAGAATACAAAGGAGAGCAACTACGCTCAGATGCCTTAGTTATGATAAACGAGTGTGGTTTAGCAGCACTAAAGATAAGGATATTAAGAGGAGATTAAATAGAAGTTATTAAGATATTGAATGGCTATGAAAATATTGGTAGACGTAATTTTTCAAACTTACGGAAAGCAAAAGAACTTAGCAGCAGCGTTAGTAACGGATTGTAGATTGGCATCAGAAAGTTTCATTCTCACAGAGAGCGATAGCCGAATGGCACACATTATGCACAGGTTGTTTAAATGAACGCAGCGTGAATACTGTACAACATTGATAAACATCTCATACGGCGGGTTACACAGAGGTGAATAGTGGCTGGGCTAGCAATAAACCAATGGTTTCCTGGCCCACTTTCCATCTGAAGTTTGCTTTGGATGGCAATCTTGTTGAATCTTACTAACATGAGCTGCCATTACAGTGTAGCGGCCGCCATTTTTATTTTAAAATGGCGGTGTTGTATTCTCACTGCTACATTCCAAGTCATTGCTTTTGGTATATTTTACAAAACGGTGGAAGAACGATATCCATAAATGATCTAAACATTTGTACATAGCATGTAGTTTGGCAGTAGTGCGTAGAAACAAATAACAATATTGATAGCTATTTAAAATGACCATTTGTAGTATTTTGTGCTGCACTAATTTAAATGTAACAATTCATTACCTTGCTTAGTAGAATAAGTTGAAGCATTTGTTGCTTTGCTTAGGGAGAAATACAATCCGTGATTAATACTATTATAATATATGTATAAACGTATTAAGTTGCTAAATAATAAGTGTTAATTGTTACATGCATTTACTACAAAATGACATAAAACATGAGTATTCAAATATAATAAATGGAGTATCACGCATTATATAATAACATAAATTACATATTAAACATTCACTCCACACCATGCTTGGTTTACCCCTTACGTGTCCAAGTATGTATCAGAGTGACGAATGACTCTTCTGAACAATTATACAAAAAAGTGGCGTGTTCTTCCTAGAGTAGAGTACCTAAATGTTTCGGTAACCTATATTATTGCCCATACTATGGCAGGATGTTGTGTTCGATAGAGCGACTCGACTCGTATCTCGTTCCGAATTTAGTCAACAGTGTCGACTAGAGTCGAATTGAGTCGTGTGATATTTTGGGAGCAAAAATGCGAATTGTCGTACCACCGGTGGACAGTCGAGTCGCAATGATAACGTTTTGTGTGATTACAGTTTCGTGCGATTAAGTTTAGTCAAAATCACAACCATGCAGTTTTCTCAGAAGGCGAGCTTGTGCGATGCCCGACAATATTCACCAAAGACAAGCCAAAACTCCTTCCGCCTATTAAACTAATATTATGTTTAAGATGCACCGTTTCACTGACTACCTACGCCTCCTTTAAGTCCAACATTGTGACAATGTAGACAGCCAAGGAGACAACAACTTCTTATCGCCCAGCTGCAGCAGGAATAGGCCGACCCATAAGTATGTAATGCATTGTTTGACAACGCTGCCGAGCTAGCAGGAAGATTTCAGATTAAGGCGAACACGCCGCGCAATGCTGGTAGACAGAGGCACCGTGAGACCGTACCCGCTTACACGCCCAGCGTGTGTGAACGAGGGCAATGTACATGCCGTTCATGGATCACTTGCTGCAGGAAATGGACACAAGTCTATTAGGAGCTCAGGATCACTACGTGGTCCAGTACCTCACACCGCGACAGCTCGTTAATCGGTATCTCTCGACTGCCACTGCAGACTAGTCATTGTGTTATGCGACCTTCAAGAACTGCCTACGTTTCACGATGACAACTTCAAGATCGTTGTCGGGATTGGCCCTTATGCATGTCCACAAGGACAAGAAGTTGTATGCAGAACGCACCATTCACCAGTTCAGTCGTCAACAGAACATGGATGTATGCTTAATATTCCGCCCCAAGGAAGGAGAGGGCTAGTAACCTTGATTGTAGCTGTGATAGTCTCACAAACACTTATTATCCGAGCATTATAACGGCCTACCTATATATTCCTTGGCTTACGAATAATACACTAGCTGTTATAAGAAATTGTTTTATTACATAGAGTCATAGACATTGAAATGTGCGAACAATCTTAATAAACTGCATCATCCCAGCACATTAAAACTTATTATTATACCTATGGGATATACTGAAGGTTAAAATCCACCTTTTACCAGGGATAGGGGTCAAGTTGTGGTCATGTTTTTTCTCCATGACCAGAGTGACACTCTTTTTATGTTTTATGTCGACTTCAAAACGCACCAGCTCGCAAATTATTAAAGTTTGTTTTAATTGACCCTCACACCCTCTGGTAGAGTATTTATACCTAGCTACGCCCATGACTGCCAATAGCTTCCACCCCCAAAACTGCTAATAGGCTTCCTCAACTGAACTACACATATGAAAAGTCAAATAATGTTTTCTTAAATGTTATATGTGTGTGTGTGTGTGTGTGTGTGTGTGTGTGTTCTGTGTCATACTCGAAACACGAAAACAGACAGTGTAATTGTTGTTTGACGTCTACATTCGCTGTAGAAGCAATACGACAGCCTATGCAAGCAATCACCAGATGTATCAAGTATGTTATTATCCATATACTTTCCGTTACTGTAAGGTAGAACTTAGTAAGCGTACAACGAGGTTCCGCGCACGGCTCTACAAAATCCAACTCGAAGTGTAGAGATTTCCCATGCGCTGATACATAAATGTCATCACATGAAATAAATTTAGTGTGTTGATTTCGATTTAATAAAAGTAAGAAACTAACCAAACAAACCCATATGCAGTAGCAAAGTCATGAACAATTTGATTCAACTGATTAAAATTAAGTTTGTTAACGAGATAATATTTTATTGTATTTATTTATCGGACAATTGTGCATTTGGAACGTAGTTACCAACAGACTACCTCGGTTTGTGCGGAGACCATTTTGATGTTTTCAATGTCATTTTGTTAAAAGTTGTTGTTGTTGTTGTTGTTGTTGCTGTTGCTGTTGCTGTTGCTGTTGCTGTTGCTGTTGCTGTTGCTGTTGCTGTTGCTGTTGCTGTTGTTGTTGTTGTTGTTGTTGTTGTTGTTGTTGTTGTTGTTGTTGTTGTTGTTGTTGTTGTTGTTGTTGCTGTTCTCCTCTTTATCCCTAAAGTCCGGGATGAGGCTGGCACCGATACCGGTCGTCAATTTTATGTCCCCTTCTTCTTCGTCACCAGTCCTGCTTCACTGCTATCTCCATTCCCCCATCCCTCGCTCTCATTCTCCACTCCCACTCCCGCCAAATGTCTCCTCACGCAGTCCTCCCATCTCCGTCTCGGTCTTTCTCGTCTCCTTATGCTCCCCCACTCTGAGCGCATCCACTCTCTTCGTTAACGGTCTCCTCCATTCTTCATGTCCAGCTCATCTTAACCGGCTCCCCACCAGCTTCCTCCAGAGACTCTCTTTCACACCAACCTCCTCCATCGGCTCCTCCATTATTTTCACTCTCGCAATGTACAACAATTTTCATTGGTTAACTAAACAACTGTTTTATTGTACAATGATTTTCACCGGTTAACTGAACGCCTGTTTTATAGTAGAATGATTTTCGTTGGTTAACTGAACGCCTGTTTATGGTACAATGATTTTCATTGGTTAACTGAACGACTGTTTTATGGTACAATGATTTTCATTGGTTAACTGAACGACTGTTTTACTGGACATCGCAGACATTGTATTAGTATCTACAACACCTATGTTGGTTAAAAATAATATTCATATAATATTCATGTAAAACGTGTTACTGTCATCACTCACCTCTAATTTTTTTATAATACACGATTTACGATTACTTAAAAATATGCTAGTTTTACAGCATAATTACACAGAGATCACTTTTCTGTAATTAAAGACCATTAAATAAATATTAGCCTTCGAATGGGAAGTATTTGTCGAACGATTGATTGGTCTGGCAAATTCCTGTTTTATACCATATACAGCAACAATAAAGATCAAAACATGATGTACTTTGAGATTGAAACAAATCCGAGTATTTGGGCATTTTAATTAACGAAACCCCCAATTAGTTAATTAAATGTTTGTACAATCACTTTATCGCAATCGAAATCTTAATGTTGGTACAATTGACATGTTTAGGCTCGGCACGTCGTCCAGCATGAGACAGCGGGAGAGTCCAACTCGTCCGATTGCCGACCGTCCATGTTTACCGTGGACAGCGCGACGGACAACATCGGCAGTGCAACGGGCGACAGCGTAGGTTTTCTCTCAGTCCACCGCCCCGCCAGCTGGACGGACGGCTACAGCGACTGGCAGCAGCGTGCCGCCACGGTCAGCATGATGTCAAACAGCGTCGCCAGTACCCGAGGTGGTCATGAGAGACGAGCTCGTCTAGAGGAGTGGACATGTGGTCTCGGCTTGACGAAGACCGAACAGGTCCGACCGCCTACCGATCAGCCTGTCCATCGGCGCCCGTTCACGACCATCCTCGAGGAGCAGCACCCGGACTATCCCCTGGGAATCGCTGCCCGAATTCGAATTCGAGACGACGAAGAGAACGCGTCGTCTGGGTACATACGCGTGAACAACTCGGACGACGTCCTCATGGCCGTTGATTCCCGCACGAAGCTAGTTCTGCCGGGGCGAACGCCTACGAGTGCCGGTCGGACTCCGAGCAGCTTTTCGTCGGGTTATCTACGGCCGTGCGATGCGCCAATCATCCACCCTGCGTTGACTTCGAGGCAGACCGACTCCCTGCCAAACAACTTCTACCCGCCACGACGCAGCGCGGGGGATACAACGGGGCGGGATCAGATTGATGCGACCCTGCATAGCAACATATGCAACGTCTCGCACGGCGGAACGTCTCAGTACGACAGGAAGTCGTCGGCGGGAGTACGTCTGCCCGTCAGGATCATCCCGGAGAAGCGAGGTTACGACCGACGAAAGATCGTCGCGTGCTCCGTCATTTGGACGCTCGTCCTGGCAACCATCATCTCCGTACTGGTAGTAACGCGTGAGTAGGCTTATCACATTAAAACAATGTATTCTTTTTGTTCGTTCGTTCGTTCGTTCGTACGTTCGTCTTTTTTTTGTCTTTTTTTCTTTTTTGTTAACGAATTCCGAGGACCCGGTAACAGGACTGATGGTTTATTTCAGTGCCTTCTCTACGTTAGTGACTCTACGACAATTCCTACGAAGATTCCTTTACTAATTTAGATAGTCTTTACGTAAATTATTCGAAAGGTTTGGAAAGACAGCTCAGTTTGAAAGGTTTCACTCCCCGGTTCTGCTTAGCAATCATAGCAATAAGTTCTGGATGGCTGCATTAGCAGTCGTTGGCAATTATTACCAACTAATATGTTTAACAGGAAATAACGTAATGATAGAGAATTGCTTCAAGGCCGTGTGCCAAACTTACATGTTAATATATCTGTGGTGTCATCTAGTTGAAACCGTAGACAAACCTAGTGCTGTGGTTTGCAAACCGGGGAATTGATTGTGAGCCAAATTGATATGTGTATGCGTAATAGATTAAAATCACCAACGCAAGCCGAGAGAGAAGTAGCAATTCTACTGTTTCTTGTCATTTGGAGTGATGAAATAAAATAGCAAAACAATTTATAGAATTCTACACAAATTCTATGCAAATTCTCTACAAATTCAATACAAATTCTATAGAATTCTACAGAAATGTTTAGATTATTATATAATTCTACAAATCGTACTTGAATATTGCATAGAAAACTACTGAATTCTACAAATTGTAAAGAGTATTTTCTAAATAGAATATTCCATAAAAATTATATACCGTAGATTTTTTTCTGAATTAAATAGAATTGTCTACGTAGATATTCTATAAAATACTATGTAAAAATTCTACAGAATATTTCCTGAATTCTATAGAATTGTCTCCGCAAAAATCCTATAGAATTTGATAGACCTTAAATCGAAACCCTAACTAAGGTTCAAATTAATGACATTTGGCAAAGATTCTCAGTCTCGGTGAATTTTCACAAATAATCGACTTATCATATTTTTTTATTTACCTCTCTAACCCTCGTCAATTTCTCTCTATGTAATGCTTTCAAAATACTGTTAGTGGACGGGCGGCGTGGGCCAAGAGGAACCTTTTCTACGCTACGTCGAATGCTCAGTAAAACGTAACCACAAATCGACGTATTATCTGCACCAATGACCGAGTCATCTAGTTGATGGAACACACGTGTGACTGTAACCCATACTTCCTGCAGGCAGCAGACCGACCACAAAATGCATGCAAACCTATACATTCTGTACAACTGCGAATGGTCATTGTCTGTGCTTTGGCATACATGGGGCGAGAGCAGTGGCGTATTTATGGGTGGGCATTGGGCCATGACACCTCTTTGGCTTACATTGTTTGATTTTTTTCGTATGTTACCTGTTGCGCCACTATACGGTAGCATGGTAAACTAGGCTTGCCCCCTCCTCCCGGCCTCCCTTTGCGCGATCCTAGATAGGGCTACGCCACTGGGTGAGACAATGCATGGAGGTCTTACAGTGTTTTTTCCCTTTTCATACAGTCTCCTTTAAATTATCACAGCACATTATGCACCAGTAAACTTACCTAGTACATGAAATTAGAAGAAGAAGACACAGTTTCCATATATATATATATATACATATATATATATATATATATAT
>SDWI01001663.1:49180-66110 GCA_009193005.1 Lamellibrachia luymesi | reverse complement strand
CACACACACACACACACACACACACACACACACACACACACACACACACACACACACACACACACACACAAACACACATATATTATTCCCTAGGACAGTACCCATGAGGAATATTTTCCGGGGGTAATATCCTAGAACCGTGAATTATATGTATGTTTAAAAGTATGGGTCGTTATTTACATAAATGGAACAACACATAGCACGTTTGTATACAAAATAAACAAACAACTGTTGTTATTGTTACTAAGACAACACGCTTATGTTTTGTGAAAACACTGCAATCGGTTTGGTGAAATCTCAAGAAAATAAATTCAGTATTTAACCATTATGCTAATACAAGTTTCACAAACGAATCATCTCATTAATAGGATTACGTTAACAGTCACGCATTTGTTCTAAGATGATTGCATGTTATATGTCGTTGATTTCCCGACAGTTTTATGTGTTATTTTTTCAAGAAGAGTTATTTTACTACAACATTAAAACAATCTAAACAATGTAATTTAGCTCAGGAATTTCGTATGGTTTGTTTACTAGTGCTAAGTGACTATCGCATAATCACCATACTTGCTAAACTTTTTAAGAGGTAAGGTTGGATATTTCTTACACAATACAAAATCGGCACGATTTTGCGGCCGGAAGATATATCATAGACAAAAAGACCAATACAAATGGGTGTGTTCGTGTTTGCATGTGCGTGACTGCATCACAACAATTGCAAAGATGTGTGTGAATCGATAAGAAGTATTTGTTGGTTTACCTGATGTTGGCCCAGTTCTAAAGCCATCACCCTCGTGACTTGATCAAGTGCCCCTTTCGACGCGCTGTAAGCCACGTGGAGGGGAATAGCCATGTGAGCAGCAATTGAAGAAATGTTGACTATGGCACCTCCTTTGCCTCTATCAACCATTCCTTTTGCCACAACCTTGAAAATGATTGTTGAATAAATATAATTTTAGGGGCCATTCACAATTATCGACAGGTTTTAGAGGCCGTTCACAATTATCTACATTTGCCTATTTGTACAAAGCGTACTAAAGATGGGCAAGGTCAAGGCCCGCGTACTATATGAGGAAGGGGGTCAAAGTCCACGTACAAAAGGTGGGAGAGGGACACGGTCCGCGTACAATGTGTTTAACTGGTGGTCGCATAAAAAATTAGGCCACCTTTGCGTTATGCAGCATGGGCGTTGAACTGCTACATAACTAAGCTACAATTAGACAGTTTCAGTTATAAATGTGTAGGCCCATCAGAAAAAAGTTTACAATACGTAGTGAAGGTTCAGTTATAACTTTGAAGCAGTGAACTTACTCATTAAGCACTAGTGTAAGGATGCAGCAGCAAGTGGGAGGTTGGTCGTAAACATTGGTGGGAAGTTGGCCTCAAAAATTGATGAGAAGTGGGATTGCTGGGAGGTGCCCCCCAAAAAACACAAATAAACAGCGCGACTGAGGTTGAGGATTCCCGGCCTTCACTATGTCATGGGTGAGTGATTTTCCACCATCCGGGGTGTCGACTCTTTATAAGTTACAATTGTACTTAGATATCTAGATTACATCGTATCGTCTTTTTTAAATAACACACACAAACACACACACACACACACACACACACACACACACACACACACACACACACACACACACAAACAAACACACACATTATTGTGTCAGTTAAAGTGAATACCTGGGACACGTTTACAGCAGCCATGACGTTGACTTCAAATATTCTGAAAGTAATGCAAATATATGCTAAGAACAAACTTATTGTGTTATATCATAGAAAGACATCGTTATTTTGTGATTTACCAATAACGAACTAATTATTATAATACAGGGTTTACTTAGTGGCGACCTCGATGTGTGTGTGCAGTGCTAGAAAACTTGAATACTTCCGAGTATTAATAAAAGTGTTACCATGTTTATAAAAATGCCAGTAGCGATGTATTCAGTTGAATAAAATAAATATATACAGCGAGTAATAAAAGCCAATGGATCTCTCTTACCGCGTGTGATAAGTTTAGCCCCAGTGAATGCCCGTAATATACAGTGGCCGCATGTTTGTGAAGTATGCGGTAGGCACCTATCTCGTTTTGAACTTGTTGTGGTTACGCAGAATATCAAACAAGTTGAAATTATAGCGGCAAAATACTTTGAAAACGAGTTCCACTCGCGAACAAAATCGATGGTTTCAAGATGTTCCTGTCTTGTTGTCCTGTGTATGGCACTGTACTGGCCAATAATATATCTGGCTTGATTCGATTAAGGAACCATCAATGTTGTCCTTCTGAAATATATATTATCTACTTTATTTATTTATTATAATATATTAATACGGTTTACCTCAATCTCATCGGAACCATTCACGTAATGTTGTGTTGCGTGTAATCAGTGTGTAAAAATACCATATGGTGTATGCTGAAAAGTTTTTTGTCATACGTACCCTGAAATTGGGCTTTACTTAGTTATCACATGATGACAATAGTGCAAACACCGTTACGTGAACACAATAACTACTTCTTGCTGCATTATGGAAATCAACAACGTTAAACACTTTCATACTTGTCCAGGTCGACTTCTTCGGTTTCTAAGAAAGCAGCGAGCTTAATAATGCCTGCGTTGTTCACTAAGAGGTCGACTGGTCCGATTTTTTCGACGGCTTTCTTCGCTGCTGTCCAGTCTGACAAATCTACACAAACCGTGATAATCTCGGGATTCTAAAACAAAATTAGCGCATTTAATAATTCACATAGTATGTGTACACTGCGTACGTGGTGGCATGGACTAAGTTACCTGTATACCTTAATTTTCGCTGACAACGAAAGTGAAGTTCCACCGGGATCAGGCCATGCACGGATGTGAATAGCAATGTGTCATCGGCGGTGTCTGCATCAACGTGTCCAGTAAGTCTAGCCGCTTAGTGCACTCAGTATCGTGATGCAATATTGAAACATTCATCAAAGTCAGGCACGTATACAGTTTTAAACCATTGAACAATATTAATAACTAATGTGATAGTGACAGAAATGAGTGATTAATGAAGTAAAATGGTGAATTAGCGTGTCCGGACACCGAGGTAAAACCAGCAGGAACACATGATTTGGATAAATTTCCTAAACTTGTACTAAAAAGCTTTATCAACCAACTCATTATTTTTATTACTTCTATAGTAAAATTGCCAATACAGGGCTGAGTTGTTCAACGGGATTTCAAACAAATAAATATACGTTAGTAGTTATACATGTACCAATAATACAGCATCGGTAGTGCATTTTACAAGGTACCGTAGAAAAAACATTGGTACATACATGCATCTAGTACTCTAATCTATGGATAGTACTACACTAAAACTATGGATAATTACGTGCATGTTACAATGCACCGGAAAATACATCGGCACTTAACAAACACAATGCTCGTGTAGAATAGAAGTCTATACGTTCTACTGTCCCCAGCACTGGCACAAACGGCGATTATGCAATGAAAAGTACGTTTGTGTATAACTCAGTATAAACAGTTGTATTTAAATGCTAAATGAATAATCATAAAATTATACTTCACCCTGTTAGTATAAAAGCAAGAATAGGTTTAACAAGATTTAACAAGATTTGCCATCCAAGCCAAAGGCCCAGTTGGCAAGTGGACAAGGAAGTCATTGGCTTATCGAGAGTCCAACAATATTCATCTACTTATAACCCGCCCTCCTGAGATATGTGTCAACCTTGTTTTTAAACATATTCACAATCTGTAGACAATTTGTTCCATTCATTTATTGTCCTCTGTGAGAACGAGTGCTTCCTGATGTCCAATCTACATTGATCCTTTACTAATTTTACCTCATGTCCTCTAGTTCTGCTATCCTTCTTGAGTGAGAAAAACATATTTCTATCAATATTTTCATACCCATTCAATATCATAAAAACTTCAATCTGATCTCCTCTTAACCTCCTTGTCTCTAGAGTTGAATACATCAACGATCCACATGAATAAATTCGTGTGCTACAATAGGTGTACACAACCATCACGAACAAACACACAAGAACAATTGCTACACTCCTTGATATATAACCCAGCGTCTCCACCAATTAATGTGATGCCCACGGAGTCAGGATAACTCAGCGTAATGTTGTTCACAAGTAACATAACAGGCCTACTATAAAATGTTATAAAGACAGGGTGTCGGTTAAATGTCCTCACTGTTTTGGTAACCTCTGTTCACTAAAGTCTTCATGTCGCTAGCCTAATCATTATATGCGTTTACCAATTACGTCTGCCACACGTTTCTTAGTGGGAGAGGACCATAATTTCCCTCAACGAAATCAGATTTTCCACATATTTTCCATGTGACGAGCAAGTTGATTATATATGATCTTATCGTGAATTCTTTAAATTATCATCCTCGTTGAAATTAATTTAACATATGTTAAGTCATCACCCTCGTTCAAATTCATTAAACAGATGTTAGGTCATCATCCTCGTTGAATTACCCCTGAATCCATTAAACATTTGTCCCTTAATTGCACACTACTAAAACGCATTAATCACTCCTTTGAGCGACCATCTTAACCATTTTAACAATCTTAACCCTATAGTTCCAAAATATCGATGTCAGTGGTACTCTACCGTTATGATGGTTGGGTTCCTCTGACACGGATTACTCCTATAATCCCTTAACGGATTAAGTTTACTCCATTTAAACAAGGCGTCCATATGTCTAAACTGCCAGACTATTCATTGATTTGAAAACCAGCGTCCTGAATTTATCAAATCCTTACAAATATTTTAAATATGTAACTAAACCCAATTTCCATAGCAATTGTGATCCCTATTTGTTCATACCAAATCCAATCAAACGACATAAATACGTCCGTAATCGGACGCATTAACAATAGCATACGTTGGTCCAGTTGGCTGATTTAACAATGTTTAACAAGATTGCCATCCCAAACAACAAGTTCCAGATGGCAAGTGGACAAGGAAGCCATTGGCTTATTGAGATTCCAACAATTTTCTCATCTATGTGTAGCCCGCCCTTATCAAATATCTGTCATTTCTATTTTTAAACATATTCACACTACTAGCATTAACACACTCATTTTGCAGTTTGTTCCATTCATTTATCACCCTCTGTGAGAAAGAGTACGTTATCATGTCCAACCTACACTGCTCCTTAACTAATGCTGATTTGTGTCCTCTGGTTCTACTGCCTTCTTTAAGTTTGAAGAACATATTCCTATCAACATCCTCATAACGGTTCATTATTTTAAACACTTCTATTGGGTCTCCTCTTAGTCTTCTGCTCTCTAGGGTTGTCAAACCACATTGTAATAAGCGACTTTCGTAACTAAGGTTTCTCAATTCTGGAAACATTTTAGTTGCTCTTCTTTGTATTCTTTCTAGCTTGTCTATGTCCTTTTTACGATATGGCCTCCATGATTGAATACAATATTCGATATGTGGTCTAACTATTGATTTGTACAGGGTTCGAATACAATATTCCAAATGTGGTCTAACTATTGATTTGTACAGGTGTACAATTATCTGTTTCTCCTTATACATGATAGTTCTCCTAATTAGCCCTAGAATTTGATTTCCTTTCGAAGCAGAAATCCCAAATTGCTCTGAAACTCTCATGTCTGCATTAAGTGTTACTCCTAAGTCATTTTCTAGTGTGGTTCTACCTAGTACAGCATTTAACCAATGTATCTAGATCATCCTGTAAACTTTGTTTTTCTTTATAATTAGTAACCTTTCTGAATACTTTTGTGTCAGCTGCAAATTTGAGTACATTACTCTATATGTCATCTTCCAAATCATTTATATATATATATATATATTAAAAACAGTATAGGGCCTAATACTGATCCCTGTGGTACCCCACTCAAAACAGATTTCCAGTTTGAAATCTCACCATCTACTATTACTCTCTGTCTTCTGTGTGTAAGCCACTTTTCTATCCAGTTGATTACATCATTACCTATACCATGGGCTTTTAGTTTAAGTAACAATCTTTGATGTGGCACTTTATCGAAAGATTTCTGAAAATCTAAGTAGACAACATCCACTGGTGACCCGTCATCTACCCACTTTGTAATTTCTTCAAAAAAACATAAGAGATTGGTTAGACATGACCTTGCTTTTAGGAACCCATGTTGAGATGTATTTATTAATTTATGTTTTACAAGGAATTCCACCATGTGGTCTCTAATTAATGTTTCGAGTAATTTACATACAACTGATGTTAAACTCACTGGTCTGTAATTTTCTGGCTTGTTCCTCGATCCCTTCTTAAATAGCGGCGTAATGTTTGCTTCTTTCCATTCTGAAGGAACTATTCCTTCTTCTAGTGACAAGTTAAACAATTTTGCAAGTGGTGTACTAATTTGCTCAACAATTTCCTTAAGCAGTTTTGGTGGTATCCCATCAACTCCAGGTGATTTATTATCTTTCATCTTCTTAATTTTCTTTGCTATCATTTCAGGAGTTACAAATAACTGCCCTAAATGTTCTGATTTATTGCCCTCAAATTTAGTCAATGGAACTGGAAGTGAGCTGATATCTTCTGTGGTAAAAACTGAGCTGAAATACTCATTCAGGACCTCTGCCATTTGAAACCCGTCTGAAATTATGTTTCCCCTGTTGTTTTCCAGTGGTCCGACCTTATCTCGAACGTTCTGTTTACTCCTTACATAAGCATAGAAACTCTTGCTGTCATTTTTTATATTACCTGCCAATTTTTTTTCAAAGGTTCTTTTAGATTTTCTAATTTCAGTTATAGCTAAGTTAAGTACTTCTTTGTAATTTGCATAGTATTCATACTTTCTGGTACGCCTATAAACCCTTCACATAGTTTGTTTAAACACTATTTTCTAATAGTTTCTTTTGACAAGTGTTTCTTTCTAGACCGTTTTCCTTGTCTTTTCAAGGGAACAAATTTATCGATGATACTCTCAATTTCATATTTTATAATATTCCAACAGTCAATTGCGGTCTTATTCATCAGCATATTATTCCAATCTAGCTTTGCTACGTATTTTCTCATGTCTTTATAATTACCTTTGTGGAAGTTTCTCCTATATGTTTTTTATGTTTACTTTCTGATTTTACATTGATGTCAAAATGTATTTGATTGTGGTCAGGGTTGGGGTCAATTCCAAAGGAATTGGAATTAATCAATTCAATTCCAAGTCCAAATCCGGAATTGGGAGCGGAATTGGAATTGAAAGATTTTTAATGAGAGGAATTGGAATTGAAAAAATTTGAACAAAAGGAATTGGATTTGGAATTGAATGGAAAGGAATTGAGCATCTGATTTTTTTGTGACATCAACCAATATTTTTCTAGCCTGCTGTAGGCGGCTATGTGTATAATAATGCTATCAACTCATGCATTGAGGATCTGAAATCTGAAATCCTGTCACTCATGCCAATATCTTATGATTTCTTTATGTTGCCACTTGCCAGCGGGTTAATGAAAGGTTCCAGACTGGCTTTAATAGAAACATCAAAGATATTTTTCAACTGTTTACAGACCTGGGAAGTTAGCCCTTTTACACCCATGAAAAGACACTTATTGGCAGGCTACAGCCATGCGGTTGATCAATCAGTAATCACTGATTACTAATCAGAGATCAATGACCACTGACCAACACTACAAAGCATAGGCAAGCTAGCTGTAGCCAAATGTGTGAAAATGGTTTCCCAATTGCCAGTATAAATATGTGTTGCCTAACATGCATCATCAGAACAGTGTGCAAAAACTTTTGTCGTTATGTGGAATTGGAGCGGGAGCGGGAATTGGAATTGAACGATTTTGAAAGGAATTGGAATTGGAATTACTAAAAAAGAATTGCAAAAAAAGGAATTGGATTTGGAATTGAATGAAAAGGGATTGCAAGGAATTGGAGCGGAATTGGAATTGATTGAAAGGAATTGACCCCAGCCCTGATTGTGGTCATTGTTACCAAATGGTTCATGTATTATTATGTTGTCCACTAATTCTTTTTGTGATGATAAAACTATATCTAATACATTTTCTCCGCTGGTTGGTTCTCCCATCGCCTTAACTATCGTCTCTTTGCTCCCCGACTCCTTTGCTACTGTCTCCCCCCACTCCCCTTTCCTTCGATCCATTTGTCTTCCCTCCCATTTCTTTCCTTCTCGTCTCCTTTCGTCCTGTCTCCCTACGTCCCGTCTCCTTACGTCCTGTCTCCCTACGACCTGTCACCTTACCTCCGCTTAGCCTCCTCCAAGGCTGAGGTGAGCTCACCCTAGCATCTCTCTCGTCGTCTTCTCCCACTTTGTCATTTACTGCCCCCCCCCCCACCAGAACCACTGGCGCATCCCACCTGCTCCCTTTCCACCACTGCCACAACGAGCAGCCTCAGCTGTTCTAACTCAAGTTCCTTCATCCTCGTACATCCCCTACACTCAAAACTAAAACTATCCGTCTGAACCTCAGCCCAGGACTTCTCGCACCCGGACTTGACGAAGTCTACCCAGTTGCTACAACTGTTGCATAGTAAATGCCTGGTGGCCTTTACCTGTCGTTTGCACGGCGCCATAATTTTTTTTTACTTAATCTTATTGCTACGTTAGCCTTGAATAAGGTTGTTTTTGTGTTCAAAAGAACAGTTTAGGCTAATATACTTACTAACTGTGTGTTTTCTACTAAGCTCGCACGAGCAAAAAAGCCTGCCACCTAGCGAATACGGAGAACACTGTGTAAACAAAACAACGAAGTCAGTGTAAACGAACTTACGCTAAAATCCTGCTGTTAATTCCTTTTTGCCGAAATCGTTTACTAGAACTATGTCAGATATTACCTTTTGTATGTAATTTATGTAAATGTATCACTTTATCTAATGTATTCGATAGTTTGGTACACTAGTTTAATTCACGACCTGTCAACAAACTCCCCCTTATCGCTCGTTGAATTTGAGTCCGGGAAAAATACTGCCTCTGTTAACAAAAACATTTTATTAATATGTGTCTATAAGAAGTTTGTGCATATAGTATATGTGTAATAGTAATACTTATTCTAACCGATATTCCCACTGTTTCTGACTATTCACTATGCCACCTCAATTTTCGAATGGTAAACAACCCTATTAACGCTCACTGACTTCCCTGTCGGAGTCCGGAACTAACTTACTCTAAAATCCTGCCTCTGACTAATAATTAACAAAAACTATTTCTAATATATGTCTACAATACGTTTATGTATAATATATATGCAATAGTAATACTTATTCTATTCGATATTCCACTTTTATTTGTAAATTCGCTACACCAATTTCAAGTCGCTGTTGCACCAAGATTCCGGAAGTCAAGTCGATCAAGAATTTGCTTCTTATCAGTGTAGCAGTGTCTTCATCAGCTATTCTGAATCGTCACTTGCGTTGTCATTACAACAATACAACTCGGCAACCCTACTTTGGTTACCGCTCATTTCTTTCAATCAAATCAAGTTCATCATATTGACTTCAGTAAACCATTCAGTGATTATGTCGTAGCCTTATAACTGCAACTTATTTCAGAGGTTTGTCGTTATATATAATTCTAGGTTTCGTTAAACCAAATGCTTATTCACCTTGTACCTTTATAGTTTGAGAAATCTTTCAACAATTTGAACAAAAACAAAATTCTTACCAACATATGTGAATCAGTAATTTCGTCATGTGTAACTTCGGAATTGGGTTCGCCAAATTCCTGAATATACGGTTACGGCATCAGCATTGGTAATTTCTAATTTTTTTTTTAAGTTTTCTGTTTGGAAACATTCATTTGTCTAATCTCGCTACTTATTCTCCACTGGCATTGTATTTATGAATATCAATGTTGCTAAATGTTCACTGTTGTCAGCATATTTCTTAAATACAACGTCAAATATTAATATTTATGTCAAAACATTGAATCAAATAAATCAGCAACATACCGTATACGTTCACACGCAGTTTCTCCATAAACTTAACACACAAATGTCCTTTTTTTGCTTTGTCTCGTCGATACGCATTGCCGTTGCGATCGGGGAAAGGCGGGTCCTGGCGGTTTTTTATATACTCCCTCAACGACAGTCATCATCCTAGGTTGCTGATTTATGGGTCGCAGCCATGCTCGTCTTGGCACGCGGGTCTGGCGTTAGGCTGTTGGTCGTACTGACATCGTATTTCTAAGACGTGCCCTCGTTTCCCGGTCGATGTTTCTGCTTGGAGGGCTACAGTCTATACTGGCGTGCATAATGACCAATTCGTCCGCACTTGAAACAATGCACATGTCGGGAGCGTAGTCGGTCATCTCGCAGTAGACTGCTTCGCGCGTTCTCATGCGTCGGGTCTGTCGGCGTCTGGCGTCTCTCAGAGCGGTCGCCGTTCGCTGTTCTGGTTGACTGTTGATCTCTAAGCGTATCATATTTCTGGAATCGTGTGTTGTCCATGTTGAAATGTATCTGGCTTGATTATATTCAGGAACCATCAATGTTGTTTACCTTTTGAAATAAATATTTTACTGTGTTGTTAAATCACAATCGTGACCAAGCAGATATAAGTGACGGATATTTGCGATGAAGTCCTGAAACGATTATGAAAAACAGAGACGACGGAGAAGAAATAACGTCTATGGCCCGTGAATCAACAGAGAGAGGAGGATGCGACTAACACCCTACCGCCCGACGAGCGTGCGAAGACAGGCAGCAATCGGGTCAACGGAGCACGCGCCCCATAAATCAGCAACCGAGGACGTTGACTGCCGACGAGGGAGCATATCAAAACAGCCAGGATACGTCGATCACCGAGCGCCACGGCGATACGCAGGGACTGGACGAGAAGAAAATAAGGACTTGATAAAAAACATTTGCGTGTAGGCCTTTGTTTTGTGGAGAAACCTGCTTGGGATCGTGAATGGTATGTTGCCAATTTATGTCGATGTATTGACTGATCTGTTTAGAGTTGATTTTGCATTTAAGAAGTGTATTTAACAACAATGAATATTCAGCATAATTTATAGTAATTATAAATTGTGTTAACGGAATGTCTTACAATATATTCTAAATTGTTTGGCTGCACAATATACCCAGTATACTTGGTACTGGGTTCAACATTGAATAGATTGTTATTTAGGGGCGTTTAAAAAGCAAGAGGTTGTACGTTGTGGGTGGAGAAATATAGTTAAAAGGCAAACTGGAAATAATTAATTACATATCTGTGTGAGGCTATGTTATAAAACCACTGTATGATTTATTAAAGTCAAGATTAGGAAATTTGTTTTAATTGAAAGAAAAGAGCGCCAACCTAATAAGTATGGTTGTTGAGTTGTATTGTTGTGAGAGCAATACAAGTTTAGATTCAGAACAGTGAATGAAGACACTGTTAAAGTGTTCAGTGGCAATTAAACCAAAAAGACCGAAGTACGTTATTATTAATGCGGCCTACTATGGCGGTTTTTGTGTCGTCGATTGGATTTGGTGTGAGCGAATATATATATCAACAGTTGCTGTGACAAATGGGTTTATTTACAAATTGAGAATTTGTAATGTTTTGATTAATGCAGGACGCTGGATTTCAAATCAACGGTTAGTTTGGCAGACATAGGGACGCCATGTTTTAAATGGAGCAAACTTTATCCGCGAATGGATTATTGGAGTAATCGGAGTCTGTTGAACCCAACGATAGACCAACGTTGCTTCAGCGTGTCACTGGCATAGACATTTTGGGACTATTGGGGTAATTATTGTTAAAATGGTTAAGATGGTTGGTATGTACGACCATTCCCACAAAGGAGTGATTAATGCGTTTTAGCAGTGGACAATTAAAGGACATCTGGTTATTGAATTCAGGGGTAATTCGACAAGGATGATGATTTAAAGAATCAAAGATAAGATCAGATATAATCAACGTGCTGATCACACGGAAATTCTGATTTCGTTGAGGGACATTAAGGTCCCCTCTCACTAAGAAACATGTGGCAGAAGTAATTGTAAACGCCTCTAATGATTAGGCTAGCAGCAAGAAGCCATTAGCTATATAATAACTTAGCAGAACAGCCAGAACATTTAATTAATACCCAATCGTTTATATTTCCAAAGTTACGTGTGTTTCGCCTATTATGGACATCAAAACAGCTAATAGTTCCGGTTTAAATAAACGTTAACAATATTACGCTGAATTAACGTGATTCCGTCGGCAACACAGTAATTTCGGGTAGACGCCGACACTTAATTGTACGAGACGGTCCCTCTGTGCGGCCTTGTCGGGTCACACGTAAACACTTTAGCGAGGTAAGCGAGAACAAAGCGTAACATCAAGCGACGGCTATGACCCGGCCCGTGATGACTCCGCCCCAGGACACGGGCTGTAACTGCTCGCGAAGCAGCGGACAGATACGACAGTGACAGTGACTCATTAACAAAGACGAAGTATTTTAGAAAGCGACGGAATTTAGCGCCGACTGAGACTGAAATAAAGCGGCTGAAATGCGCAGCTATAGCGCTCTGTGTGTATTTCACACACTTATGAAAATTGCAAATTCGACGGAAAACGTCCACAGAGACGTACGTATTTTATGAACCGAATTATCTGCTTAACAGATTCCTTGTAACAGGCGGTGATGAAATCACGTGGCGACATGGGTAGTTATAATTACGATAGCAACGCCGACCGAAACCATGGGATTACGTTTTAAAATACAACGTTTCAAATTGTTGTCTCACGACTTGACTCAAGGACGTAGCAAAGTCGACAACTGAGGCTAAGAGCATACGTATCGCTGAAATTAAAAAGACAATATCCATCCCGATATACAACTGTCGATCTATTGTCAAAAAACATTCTTTGGACCAGCGACCGACATCGAAGTTCGTGAATGGCAACGTTAGTGCGACTCTACAGCCAACGAAACTAGCGTATTGTACCTTCGGTAAACCAAAATTGTATTCTTTCAGCAATTAGCTGAAACCCATGATCAGCTAGTGAAGTTTCGTGAGAATATTACTGGTTTACAAGTGAAACACACAAGGCATAGTTAGAATTAGGTTTTCTAACAAAGGATTTGCTTAACCAGACATGAATTAATGTTTATTTTGACTTCCGCTAGTTTCCAATGGTAGTTTTCTAATGTGGGAAACGTATCCGGAACATGTATCCTACGCTGTTGCAATTGTGATGGTGTGTTTGTTCGTGATGGTTGTAATGCTTTATAAGAGTATTGTGTCGACACCGAAATTGTGCAACAAATGGACAGAGAATCCATGTCGTAAAGTGAACGATCATGTCGAAACCGCCAGCTGTTAAAGATGTCGACATACTGTGGATTGTGAATTGTTGATGTATTCTTGCTTTTATCATAGCATTGTAAAGCATCATTTTATGGTAGTGTATTTAGACTTCCTATACAACTGGGTATCTTTGATTTACTTAAACGACGTTTGTATCAGTGCTGGATAGATCAGAACGTCTGTTCTACATGATTGTGTTTGTTAAGTGCCTACGTATTTTCTGGTAAATTGTAAAATGAATGTAACTACCGATGCTGTATTCTTGGTATATCGTATGGTACATGTATAAGTACTAACGTCTATATTTCCGGTATGTCAAATACATTTATATTGTATGTTTTAGTGAAGGTATACTCTTCATTGTTTTCTAGCAACTTCGTTGTTTGGACGTTCAGTAGTAAAATCAAACTGACCTCTCCTTTAAGTTTAGTTTTAAATTGTTGTGTTAAAAACAACACGTTGTTCTGAACAAAAAAAGTTTGGGAGGAATGTAAAGTATATTCCAGTTTGGTGTAATTAGTTTTTAATAGCAGGGCATCACATCTGAGGCGAGCGATCGCTCTCGCTCCCAATCGCTCGAGCAAATCAATAATCTAGGGAGCGATTTATCGCTCGCGTCAATTGCTAAAAATCGCTCGCTGCCTGCAAGTGTTCGTCTTGACAAAGTTGACAAGTAGTTTCTTGAGTATTATATTCACTAGGAAAGTCTATTCTCTTGATAACGCAGTGTTCGGGCTCCATGAGTTCACATATCACCGGGGATGGCGATCGCAGCCCGCTGCACCAAGATTGCAAGAACGCCATCGAAACCACGATGTGCTGGCCGCGCGGTTTATAAAAAAGTTATTAAATGAGTGGACTATCGTAGATGTGTATTATGTTGAAATGTCACATACTGTTGTATGTCAAACTTAATAAAATACATGTATACATGTACAGTTATGGAATAGATAAGGGATCAACAATATTTCGCTACGATCTGATTAACCGAATACGCTGTAATGGGAATCGAAAATAATAACCTGGATATGAGCTACCGAACATGCATATGAGTTGACAAGGAGTGTAAAAGTTTATTAAACATTGAAAACGACAATTTTAATAGTGGTTCCACTTCGTCTTTCAACCGCTCTGAATACATAAATTCACGACGCACATCTCTGATACCACTTAACATTGACTCACTGTTTCATGTGCGGATGACGAATTCATGTTTTTGTGTACCGAGTTTGAGTTGGGCGTTAGCAATTACGTTGCAATGAGGGCACGCTATTTCACCCCAGTTTATATTGGTGTTGCCTACTAAACTGCATTCATGACTATACATATGATTCTTGTACATGACGTATTTGTGAATCTCAATTGCAATTTTCAAACCGCCTAAGCGAAGTCGCACACGAAACCAGTGCCGTGTCGTGGCCACTGCCAGCAGTACCACTGGCACTGGCGTCCCGGGCACAACACACTGCCTTGCCTAGGCTACGCCTACGGTGATCGATGACATGTTGCAATTCAAAACCATTTCACCAATTGCAATGTATGGGGTTTACTAAAATAAACATTTATTTCTTTGTACAAAAGTCACAAATACCAATTAACATTTCATGGCGACAACGACAGAATCGAAATGGGAAATGGTGGCGCCACAACACGGTAAAAAAAAAAATCGCTCGCCAAAATAAATTTGGCATATTTAGGCGAGCGTTTTCAAACGGGAAGCCCTGTAATAGCTAATATTACTAAGTCATTGGGAGGTGTTATTCGATGTATTTAGCCTAGATTAGCAACAGGAAACCAGGTTTCGAAAAGTTGATAGTTAAACCACCCAAGTGGATATGGACAAAATCCATATAGTGCCAAAGATTGATGGTTATGTTTAGACGCTTCAGTCCTCCCTTTAATCCTGACATTTGCTAAATTGCCCTGACCTCGGAGGTCAACGTAATTAGGGAACTGAGAGAAGTCCTGTGAACCCTGGATTTGACCCAGCTCCAAGATTTCAAAAGTTTAACTTGCAAACTGGGCAAGGAAGTGCGGGCATGACATCATTGTCCAGCGGTTGAGGGTGGGTGGAATTAAATAGTTGATCAATCGTAAAGCAGATTGGGTATTTATGCAACAACAGCGCCTCTAGTGACGGCGTCTCAATTTGTTAAACTGGGCGTATAAATACCAAGGAGGAGGGATTGCAAGAGGCTGGCATTTTTAGGCATCAAAATTATCACTAAGGGTGGTCCTGGCGGGCCATACCTGCTTTAGCATTAGGCTTCGAAATTACCGGTCAGATTTAGATTGAAACATGTTTTGTTTTAACCTTCTAGACATTAAGTGTATAAATTATGTTTAAATTAACTACTTTTCGTTACGATTGGCAGTGATAGTTATCTTCACTGTTCTTTTTATTGTCAACGAGAGTGGTTGTATTCCTACTACGTATGTAGCCGTCTGATGTACACGATTAAAATCGTTTCGAACCTGGAGAACAATGCGTTGACTACACTTATGTAGTACTCTATGTACTCATTGGTCGAGAGAGTACAAATTCAGTTATTAATCTCTAAACTGGCGAGCGCAAAGAAGACAGGCAATTAAAATATCTACATCTGTAAGAAATGCCTCCCGGACCATTGGGCGCGGTCCGAAGAAGATAAGAAGAGGGTTGCATATATCTTACAACCAGTAGTCCAAGTATCGTTTCGATTAGAGATGTATTCGACAACAAAGCACTTCAAGTATATTTTACAATCACATAAAATCGCCATCCCGGCATATCAGTACACCGTACCTACCATGGGTAACATCTTTCGTTGAAATTTAAAGAGTTCGTAATTTAGAAATCAAACATAACCCTAGTGCAAGCAAGCTTGGCTTGTCTATGCCGACATTTTGAGAAGTATATATATATATATATATATATATATATATATATATATTAACCGCGTAACGAAGGAAATTACTTTACACTATATTATCTCGCTGACTGCACTGTTGGTCAGACGGCCCAGCAAAAGGGACAATCTCGCTCTCAGTCGGACACGTCTGATGGGCACAGACATACATCAAACACCCGTTAGTAAAATGGAATGAATAATTAACTCTGCACTGGCAGGCCATTTTTATACTTGCTATGTGGGTCAACTGGAAATGCGTACCTCCATGGACATTATTTAAATGACTTCATTGTCCTGGATCACGACCAATCCGGGTATGTCTACAAAGCTGAACAAACAGTATTTGTCTATCGCGCCCTCTTATTCGAAGCATTCGTAATATAATAATATTAGTGCGACGACCATATACTTTGTAACGATGCCAAAATTGCGAGGAACCATCCACGAATTACAGATAAAAACAATTAATTAATGGCATTTTCGGCTTTATTTTACGGAAGCCAAACTGAACACATCGAACAGCTCTTAACAAATAAGAATTAAATACATCAAATACAGCTAAATAAACAGTAACAATTGCGGTAATCGTTACACTGAATAATAAACAAACATTTTCATGGAAAACCTCAAAATCGTTGGATTCGCCAGTGTAATAAAAACGGCATTTGGGAAGTTTCATGTTTACCGACATTCGACTAATTTTGTTTAAGATGGGTCACATATATACAATATATATGTGACTTTGATTTAAATAATGTGTTGTATATATAT
>SDWI01001663.1:25593-42951 GCA_009193005.1 Lamellibrachia luymesi | reverse complement strand
TATATATAGAAGTTAGCACTTATATATATATATATATATGTTCGTGTGTGTGTGTATATGTGTGTGTGCGCGCGCGCGTGTGGCCTATCTGGAATATGGCCTATGTTGCTGATAAATCGTTGTATCGTGTACGACGCCGGAGGAGGCCTTTTAATGGCATTCCTATGTAAGCCTGCTTAACGTCCCGTGTTATAACGCTACTTTGTAAGGGCAAACGTACGCGAACGCCCCATTAAGTAAAGGCGTGCCTCTTGCGTATTCTACAACGTGCTAGAACTAGCAAGGACCGGGGTTCGAATCCTCTAGTTGGAATTTCGATGCTTATGCAATTTCGTTCTTTCCACGTTGTCTTAATTCGCTCAGCTTTATAAATTACTACATTGCCATAGACAGTGGTGCACGTAGTTTTCACGCATTCATTGCTGCGCGGCTGAATGCTTCCCATATAACTCGAGGTGGTGTTGGAATGAACAGGTCTGGCATGGGAAGATAGTGAAACAAGAATGGATACTGGCCTATATATAAGAACTTACATAATGCCTTTATTATTTCAGGGATCGGAAATGCTATTGCAAAGGCCCTGGCAGCTGCAAGTGCTGAAGCAACTGCACCGACTCGTACACAGGAAAACCTGGATAAATTGAAAGCTGAGGTAGTGTGTTTTGTTTTCATCCATTTGATGCCTACACCTACTAAATGAACTAAACAATTGTCAACCAATCAATATATTCCTGCGTCAGGCCGCGATTGGAGTGTCTGGGATAGGTCCATATCCTTTTATTCAAAGTGAATCCATGAAATTAACGTACTGTAGAACTTGCTTAGTAGTGTAGGCCTCTGTAATTTCCCTTCCATGAGAATATCACTGTTGTTTGTTGCTCTCCTCCATTTTCCTGTAGTCCGGGGTGAGACTGGCACCAATATCTGTCGTCTATTTACGTTTCCCTTCTTCTTCATAACTAGTCCCGCATTATTTAACACTTCTTCCTTTTGTGCAGCATGCCCATAGTACACACTGCTTGCTTGGTGACAGGCACACGTTTTCATGCATGTCACCAGAATTTTTTTTATAAAAACAACTTCCTCAATGAATGTTAAATGGCTACCGCATTTCTGTTGCCAGGGTACCTATTTGGGATCAGGCTACTGTTACGTTTCCCATTGGAGATCATGTTAACGTTTTGCGCGATTATAAAAAAAATTAGACCATCAAAAATTATGAAATGCCGTTGCCTTCATCAAGTTGACATGCTGATCGAGTTTAGTTAAAGTTTCGTATTTCTAACTCTTTCTAAATGCCTGAAAGTGCCAAACCCGTCAATGTTTACCAATTGTTGCGTGGATTACAACGCACCCGTACATTGTGGCGAAACAAATGTCAACAATCTTCCGCCTATTGAAATCACCTAAACATCCACACTTACACTGTCAACAGGTTCTACCAGCAACATTTCTAATGTGCCTAATCAAATGCATTTATTGTAGATGATATTATTTTTTTTGTAGTTACACATACCTAAAATTACTGTGCGCTGCATTCGTCTGTAACACACCTGGAAATATAACTGAGGCATAATCACAAAATCTGGTTCAAATCCTCCCTAGATTATATAACAGTGGCGCCACACGGTGGACTCCCTTGGAGTATCATAAAAGTGGCGCCACTCGGTGGACTACTGAACAAATTTATACATTAATCATCATCTCTACGATCAAACATGTAACAAATTCCACAGTCGCAACTTTCGCTACAATCCTTTTGAACTTTCGATACAACGGAGTAATCTCGAAAAAACTAAACAGTATGAAGCATCCCCAGGGCCCAGATCGCGCATACAAATGTTCAGCCCCATGCATGCGAAACTGACAGACACGAGGGAGAAACAATCACATTTTTACAAAATAATAGCCGAGTTACCCGGCGATGCACGGGAAAAAACTCCGTGTACTACCTAGTTTACGTTTGGTGGGGCAAAGTTAATGGCAGTAGTTGATATAACGTCATGCCCCATAGCCTAGGTGAACATTTGACGTTGATCACGAAACCCGGGACACTAGCAGAAAACAACAGTGCGTTGTGTTCAGCTCCGAAGTACATTAATTCAAAGACCAAACATTCGGAGAAGACATTCTTTCGATTTCCAAAACATGCTGATAGGTAAGCTTAATTGGATAAGGCTGTATTGTGGTAATCTTGGCACTACACGATGATGTTATGCATTGTTAATGCACTCTTCTGACTCAGACACTGATTACTGAGTGGACAGATATGTCATGAAATCGCACAAATCCGGCTGCTTTCATACAATGTTTTCACGACTGCACTCAGCGTGATATACGCACATTTTGAATGAAAAATTTTAATGCAGAAATAACGCCGAACTTTCGACAAGCGAACTGAAAAAATAAAGTTAATGCGTCATCTGTGACATGGACGGTCGGAGGGGGGCATGGGGGCACATGCCCCCTCCGGATCTGGATGTTTGTGTAAAATGTTGGTCTTTTATGGCGAGTAGATTGTTTACTATTTGTGTTAAGTAGATCATATAGTATATTTGTTAATTTATTACATACAATTATATCATCATTGTATATCAGCAATGTGTTGTGCTAAGATTACGTATTTTGAGTTTGAAGCAAGTAATAGTTGAATTATAATTTCTAGTTAACCTATCATGACATCATATATTTATTTTTATGTTTTTCTTCAGCCAAAAAGTTTATTCATTTATTTATTTATGTATTTACTGCCTATTTCAGATGACGAAAGAGGTGTATAGCGTAGTTACAAATATTGTTTTATTTTTGTACAGATGCAGAAAATTGGTGCAGTTCAGCAGGCGAGAACATCTTCGGGGTAAATCTTTGGAATATATCTATAAGAACTGCGCCTCTGCCAGGACTACTTTGAAGACTGGCAGTTCTTGAATGCCCAGCAGAATAAGACTTTGACTTGGAGTGCTGTCCCTAAACAGTTTGATTTGTCAAATAAGCCACCCAAAGTCATGTACACCATACCCTCACCGAGCAAGCGACGGAAGCAGCCCCCAAAGAACAGTGGAGATCAGACAGGTGTGTAAGAACATCACAATTTCACTGTTGTCACAAATTAATATCTGCTAATGAATGTTGTCACTCTTGTAAAAATGTTGTTATGCTATGTTACTTTGTTTAATGCTTCGCTTATTTTTGCTTGTTTATTTCAGTTAGCATTGAATAATCGGCCAGTCAGTTTAGGTAAAATTTGAGTGGCCCCGTGTTGTCTTGTTTTTATTTGTTTTACTCCACTTCATTGTCTCTTATTTTGGTTTGTATGTGTGTGAGAGTGTGTGCGTATACTACGCGCCACATTCTTCATCTTCAATTTAAGATGCTGTGGAATCATCAGCTGCTAACCAGCACAAGCAAAGGACATCACGCAAAGCTGCACTACATTATAACCTGACAATAATTCAGCAGCAATATAGGCGCATTAAACAGCGGAAAAGTAAAGAAATATTCTCCCAGAAAGAAAAAGAAGGAAAATGTTGCAGTCAAACATCAAACAACAAAGGGGTATTGCAGGGTACATGGCGAGGAAGCTGCATAAAAAAGGCATGTCAACAATGCAGACAATCCCTGACTGTCTCGCTGACAGGGTCATCTACTAAAGTTCTGTTACAGAAGGCACTGCTGGAACGTGCAATATAAGGACGTTTTATTCCAAGTACACATCTTATCTGTGCGGAAGAAATCATGGAATATGTTTCTAAGACGTCAGTGCAGCTTACACAAATGGCCAAAGTCCGCAGTAGACTCCTTCTTCGTCTCAACAATGAACAACGCTATTGTCTGTTCTACGGGTGAATGTAAATGTTTGCTTGTTGACATACGCCTAAATGCTGTTCTCCGGAACAACAACCTTCAGGAGGAGGAAGAAACAGGAAACTGTTGAAATGATAACACTTGTAATGCCCTTTTGTGCGTTTGGGAGGATGAGGGGTGTGCCTATTGGTAGATGTGTACAAACCTTTTGATACTTCCAGATATGTATTAATGTAGTCTATGAAATTGCCGTTGGCTTTGTCACAAACACATTCCTTTGGTAACTCGATGGCGATTTGAGATTTGTCGTATCCCTTTAAGATGTATCTGAAGAGATTGACAATGTATAGTTAGATATTGTAATACAGTCACGTGTATTCATGAATGTCAACTGAGTTGCAAAATGTTTATGCTCCTGAAAGGGCGATTATAATGTTCTATTGGTAGTTTGTTGTTGTTGTTGTTGTTGTTTTGTTTTTGTTGTTGGCATGTACCCAAACAACTTACTGAATAGCGCACGTACCCGAATAGACTGACAGTGTGGATTCTGTATAGAATGAATGTCAGCTGACTTCATTATAAATATATTGTATATACTCATACATCAAACATATAATAAGCAAGATATCCTTGTACTTCAAGTGCCTTTTTGTGCAGACGTGCTCAAAGAAGAACGAACTCACAGCAGTTGAATGGACTGACAGAATGTACACGTGTTAAAAAAAAATTTCCGTGTTTCCGTTCGTGCGTGATTGCGTACGTGCATTTGCACTCTGGCATTAAAGCAGTAGACACATTATTATGGGGAGATTTTTACTAGGTAATAAATAGACCCTACAAATTAAAGATAAAATTAAACGTACAAGTAGAATATTGCTGAATATTTCTCCATTTTCTTGTAAACTATTTTTTTTTTTAAAGATAATAAATAGTTTGTAAACATGACTTTATACAGGGAGCAAACAATACGAATACAGGAAAAAAATCTTAATATTAGCATTAAATCAGATAAGACATCTCCCATGCGGCTGTTATCCTACCTTATCGCTTGGTGGCGCTGCTAACTGCTTAGCTTCACTTTTAGGCGCAAAACATGCATGAGTGGTGCCTCTTTGTTTCATACATTATTTTGTATTACCTTCCTATTGTTGACAACGGGAGAACAAACTCTCGATGCCAAATTACAGTTTTTAGAACAACATCAGCTGATTTTCATAACCCCCAAACTGCCACACACACAGAGTATTTAGATCTCTTGTTTTTGTTTTACTTGATATTTCTGAAACACAACTCTCAAATTTTTCTACCGGCGTTGCACTTGCATAAAATTGTTTGCTGATATATGTGTTGTTGTGTTAACTTGAAACCTAGACTACGCTACTATTTTAGACTGGGGACCTCAGTGTGAATCCCACAGTTGTGATGGCAAAAATGGGGATAAAAGACTGGTTTGATCCGGCTAAAAGTGGTCCAATAGTGGCGGAAATACCACAAGGGAAGTATACAGGTGACAGTGCCGAGATTATTGAGAGAAATGGTGAAATACTAAAGTGGCGTTGTGTTGGAAAGTACATGCATTTTGAATAGTATGTTTTGAAGAATACGATACATTTCTTGGTTCTTGACAGATAGTATGTTTGTATTTGTCATGCCATAACAGTCAAATATGAAATTCAAATTGTTTTAGTACTGGTAGACATCATTTGTCGATGCATATGGGAGATGTACAAACACACAAAAAAATTAAACACGCACACACACACACACACACACACGCACACACACGCGCGCGCGCGCGCGCAAACACTGGATGTAGTCGGTGGTATGTCGGCTTGTCAGATATACCAATGACAGAGCTGCGCAAGTCAAGTTTTACACAGTTTTCCATACTAAGGTGTGACGTCCAGAGTCCAATGCAACATTCAATTCATTGTATGTGTCTCCTAATTAACAATATAATTTGATTACCTTGAGAAACAAAATGTTTCTGAAATTTTAATTTCAGCCCTGAATGTTACCCCCAAGTGCTTTACTTGGGGGTAACATGGTTCTACCTAGTATAGAATCCCCACTGTTATAAACTCCTTCAACGTGTATGTATTTATTCGAAAATATAATAATCTTTCCCATCTACTAGGACTTTCCTCGCTTTCGTGGTTTGTTAGTGGCGGCGCCTAACGGTGACAACCACGCTCCCCAACAGTGGCGCCACTTAGCATATCAAATGAAATGGTGAGTTTGGGTGACAACGTCAAACTCCTCCAGTAGCATCACTAACCATTTCACCACTACCACAACTTACATACAATTGTGGATAGTGTTTGCATTTAAAATGTGTCTAGAAACACAATGATGTTCGATTTTGTTTGACACAATGTGACGCAGTCAANTATATATATATATATATATATATATATTTATATATATTACAAGTGGTATACTACTTGTCTTAAGCAGTTTTTGTAGTCTCCCATAAACCCCATATGATTCATTATCTTTAATTTTCTTATGTGGCCTTTCTAGCATTTCAGGAGTTACAAATAACTGCCCTGCATGATATGGTGCATCCCCCTCAAATTTAGCAACTAGAAATTAAAGTGAGTTCATGTGGTAATAACTGAGCTGAAATATTCATTCAGGACTTCTTCCATTCGCAAACCCTCTGAAATTGTGTTTTCACTGTTGGTTTCCAGTGGTCCGACCTTTTTCCGAACTTTCCGTTAACTCCTTATATATTAAGCATAGAAACACTTTTTGTATTTGATTCATATGTTATAATTTTTATGTTCTAATTTCAGTTATAGATTAAGGATAAGTGTGTCTTTGTAATTTGTGTAAACTTCTATATGTCCAGTGTATTACTATAACCTCCAAAATATCTGCTTGTGAGCAATTTTTAGAATAGCTTTGTTTGATAGGTGTTTCTTTTTGGACCTTTTCTGTGTTTTAACGGAATAAATCTGTCAGCAATGCCCTCAATCTAATCTTTCAGACAAGTTCAGAACTGTGTTGATGTTTTGTTCTTCAGCAAGTTATTCCTATCTATATTCGCTTAATGTGTTCTCTTCTCTCTGCATTTGCTTTTTTAAGTTTCTCCTTCATTGCTTTTTATACGTATTCCTTTTTTATATATTAAAATTTATATGGTTATTATAATTGGAACCCAAAGTTTCATGTACTTATTGTCATCATCATAAACAAATTGGTTTCGAGAAGTCAACATTAGATTCAGTACATTCCCACCTCTGGTTGGTTCCAGAACATGTTGAGTAAGGAAACAGTTACATGCTAGAAGTAGATATTGATGGTTATCGCCCCAGCACTCTCTTCTCTAGTGATTTTCGTTGTATATGACCATGATTAAAATCAGTCATAATGACACATTCCCCCTTAATCACCTCCCTTATAACGTTTTGTTGTTATATATTCCTCTTGTCCTATGAATAAACTACGATAAATGAATGGTATTGTTAATGTTGAGTTTTTGGTAACTATATTACACCAAATTGCTTCCTCACTATCCTATTGTTAATGATGCGTTCTTAGTCACAATGTTGCACCAAATTGCTTCCTCGCAATCTGCTTCACTTTTTAGGGTTATTTTACATGCTTGGACATAGTATATAATATATCCCCTTCTCTCTCGCCTGTCCTTCCTGAACGTTAAATAACATGTTATTGCAAACTCGGCATCTAATTGATTTTAATAATTATGTGATACCTATTACACGAGGGTCAATATCTTCTACCACATTGTCTAATACGCTATTTTATCGCAAAGTTTCAAATAGTTATACATGTATAATTTCCTAATAGCCGTTCGACACGCTTGAAGAAGACATATATTATTTCCAACTGATCATGTTATATTCTAATAGTGTGATACAATCCATGCCTCGTGACAGTGTACATGACTTTAACCACAGTGTAAATTTAACAAATCTTTTGAATTAGATAATAGTCAGAAATGTTGTTAGAAAAGATAACTGCCCAAATATAATAGGGTCAGTAATATAAAAATGTTACACCACCACACTAGTCATTAATGTGTTTCACTGCGTTCATTTATTTAAACTTAGCTACATGGAAATACACGATGATGTTATGTGTTATGAAAGCTAGCTACAGCACAAACCTAGACTCACAGAAAGGTAAGTCATCTTGGTGAACTTGAGGGAGAACGTGGCACGTGTTATATAGGGAATGTTATTCTAATTTTCTTTTGATAAAACGTATGGGCATAATATCGCACAGATAGACGTGTCGTCTGTGGTTCTAAGCAGCCGACAGACCACCGTCTACATAGAGTGTTACTCCATTGATCATGTCTGCCTTGTCGCTCAACAAGAACAAGACGGAATGAACGACATCCGCCATATCTGGAAAAAAGCAAACACATTTGTACTTTTGGTGTGTGCGTGTGTGTCTGTTTTTGTGTGTATATGTATGTGTGCGTGTGAATGTGCGTGTGTATGTGCGTGTGCACACACATACACACACACACACACACAAACAATCAATCGCGCGAGCGAGCGCGCAAGCAAACACACGAGTGTTGCGAACATTTAAAAATCCATCGACAAATTTTGTCAATCAGAAATAAAAACATATGTTTAATTTCAAAATCTATTGTTGTGTTTTGTCAGCCATACACATGTANAAAATGTTTTGTTGTGTTATGTCAGCCATACACGTGTATTATTTGCCAAGCACTAAATAATTAGAGTGTTATTAAAAATAAGTCATATCAACATAATACATGTATTTCGCAATAGAATGCACCCTGAAATGTTACAACACTGTGGACGTATTATTCACCTGCAAACTTTCCTTGTGGTATTCTCGCCAACAGTGCACTTCTTTTAGCAGGATCAGCTAAAACACGTCTCCCCATGTCTGTCATAACAGCTGTGGGATTCACACTGTTGGTCCGAATCTAGAAATGTAGTCGTTGTCTACGTTTAAAGTTGTTATAATAATACAGCATTTGTTTTAACCTGGATAATAACAATTTGTTCCATAAGTTGCATAATATAGTGACAGAACAATTACCCGTTTAGGATGTTAATCCCCCCGTCGGACAATAAACACCGCGCTAAGACAATACACCTGAAGGAAAAGTGACTAAACAATAGTTGCGATATATTGGTATGTATCTATATTTGCTAAGGATCAGTTTTAAGGTTGGTTTTTACTACACATGGAATACACCAAACATCTCAGTGATGATTAGAGGGAGTCACAGCCTCAGAAGTAAAGAAGTTTTGAGAGAGCTGGTTACTTGGCAACCAAAGCCTGGACAGAGAAGACCAAAGAGACTATGTCAAACGCATCCAAAACTATCGATGTTGTAGTGTTAATGTTCACATGTTGTGCATTAGTGTTTCGGAGGTTTTAGAGGATACTTTTATTATATTTATAATGTGTCTTAGGGCATCAGGATTTACGAATAGGGTTTCCATTGGGATTTAGGGGTATGGTTCCTTCGAGTAAGGTTTATGAGGTTTTACTTATAAGCACACACGTTATTTAAATTGTTGTCAAGGTTAAATTAATATATATATATATATATANGCAAACCTGACAGCAAGGCCAGGTGACCTTGGCTTTTATATATATATATATATATATATATATATATATATATATATATATATATATGACTATCTTGATTGATCTTTAAAATTATTAATATTAGTTAATTTGATATTTGCATTCGTAACTTGTTTAATGTTTAAATGTCTAACGTTAAACACTATTGACAGTATCGCGGTACTTGTACATGTATTGTATTTAATGAATCTACTTTGAAGGGGGACATATACGTATTTAGTCTTCAAAGCTCTCCCCCCCTCTCTCTATCTCTTCGTTTCTGACACATTTGTGGCATTGTATCATAAGGTCAGTTACTATTATACGTGGTTGTGAGTTCCGTGTAGTTTACAGGAGTGAGATTACATATGTTTGGTCAAAAGGTTTCTATGTTGTATTTACCACGCAAAACACTATATTATGTCAAAGAGGATGAATGACAACAAAGTAGGGATATGTTTTTGAAACGTAGCACATATGTACACCAACAACAAATCGAATTGACATTGTTAGCCAACAAATGGATAAGTTGGAAATCGTTATTCGAAATATATGTCATTGCTTCGGTGATAACCGAAAAGCAGACGCGTGCATTACTCCTTCATATAGTCAGTCACCACATCAATTATTCAAGACCTTGCAGGACACTGGGGAGGATAATGACTATGACAAATGCGCCTACGCATTACACAAGTATTTCGAGGTAAAAAAAAATGTGCCTAACAAAAAACAGAAAAACACAAATTCCTGTCTACGTCACCGGAAGGGGAGAGACGATTAATAATTTCATCGTACGATTACAGAAATCGGTTGAACATTGTGAGTATGGAAAAGAGTAAGATAGCCAAATAAGTGACCGAATTCTCTATTTCGTACTAGACAATTGTTGAAGAGAAAATTGTACAGAGAAGAAACTCTGACTCTAACTAAGCTGCAGGAGATTGTAAGCATCTTTGACGAGCCAGACGCTTTGTTGTTGACACCGTCTGGTACAAGGGAAGAAGCCAACACTAATTACACCAACCACCATTGAACGCTTGAACGCCTACAAAGGAGAGCAACTAAAATGATTCCAGAACTGAGAGACCTTAGTTATGAAGAATGCCTGAAGGAATGTGGTTTAACAACTCTAGAGACAAGGAGGTTTAGAGGAGATCAGATTGTAGTTTATAAGATATTGAATGGGTATGAAAATATTGATAGAAATATGTTTTTCTCACTCAAGAAGGATATCAGAACTAGAGGACATGAGGTAAAATTAGTAAAGGATCAATGTAGATTGGACATCAGGAAGCACTCGTTCTCACAGAGGACAATAAATGAATGGAACAAATTGTCTACAGATTGTGTAACTGCTAGCAGCGTGAATATGTTTAAAAACAAGGTTGACACATATCTCAGGAGGGCGGATTATAAGTAGATGAACATTGTTGGACTCTCGATGAGCCAATGGCTTCCTTGTCCACTTGCCATCTGGGCCTTTGGCTTGGATGGCAAATCTTGTTAAATCTTGTTAAATCACTCCAGTGGTTTCAACTCTCCAGCAAGATATTGTAGAAAATCTAAAAAACACATATGTGGGAAATGCAGCAAAATCGGACACTTTCCGGCCTGTTGACACACCATGCAATCACAACATGGCGCCATTGCCGGTGCAAGTCCCGACGTGGTCGTGGAGGCATGGAAAGAAGACGCGTGCGAGGTCGTGGAAAGCAGAATGTTAGAAACAATGAGGAACAACAGATGGAATGGAGGATAGTGATACATGCTATGTATTATCGGTTAATCTCCGTGCATATGTAATGCCGATCTGTACTGAGGAGAAATAGTTGAGCATTAGTGTAGGCTATGGTTCCAGTAGCGACATTCCGCAAGACGCCAGTTGAGAATCTGTAACAGCCTAGTTTTTGCATACGCTTTTCGGTGTCAGGTACGACATGTGATTCAGGTACGACATGTGATTCGAGAAGACAAGTGGGCAGACTATTTTTTCGTAGCTCACGAGGGACACCAAGTTATGGTATGCACCAAGGCCAAACTGAGAGAGAATGTGTGATGGCCGAGAATGAGACAAAGACTTTGAAGCTTTCGACTGAGTATGGCATACAAGTCAACTTGTGGGTGCTCGTCCAAGTCCAGATCCGATAAGGTCGACAACAGGGATCTAGGGACGAAATCGCAATTTATATATGTGGGTCACTGCCAAATGTTGAAGGTATGTTGGTGGTCATTGATTATTTCTCCAGGTGGCCCCACTTGGTACTGACGCGCAACACGAATGCTCTTAACATCATCAAATGTTTGGAGACCACAAATGGATCGCTATACATAGTGAGGAGTGACAACATACCACAATTTGGTGCCGCAGAATTCGAATGATTCCTCAAGTATATAGGGATAAACACACGAAAGGTGTCCCATACTGGCCACAAAGCAACGGGGAAGTGGAACGTTTCAGCGAGGCAACGACGAAAGCCACTAGGATCGCTGAAATAAAAAAACATTAGACCGAAGAACTGCATAACTTTCTTTTCCAGTACCAGCCGACTCATTATACTGTCACGGGTGTAAGTCCAGCGGAGATGCTGATGGGTCGAAAGAGAGGTCCGAGGAGAAAGAGTTATGAGAAAGAGTACGCAGACAAGAAGAGAGGTGCTAAAGTCAGAGACATTGAGGTAGGGACAGCGTGGTCCTCAAGCAAAATAAGAGAAACAAGCTGACCATGTCATATTGAAAGTGGTGTGCTCAACATTCGGTCTGTAATCACTCGTTGCCGTAGCGTATCATAACATTGAACATCAGGTGTGAATGCCAACAATTTAATGCGGTGGAGCCTATCAAGTTTTCTAAATGTCAACGCTCTGTCCCTGAGTATTGAGACATTAGATGAGTTGCTCATGGTGGCACTCATGAACGACGTTGCCTGCGTGAATATCACCTGGTTTAAGAGCTACATAGCTTCGGAATATATCGGACTAGCAGGTTTATGTTGTGAAAGAAGGACCGAGTGGAGAGAGGATGTGGAGGAGTAACGTGTTATGTGGCAGAGACCATGGTGTATGATCGAGTGCATGATATTGAAGATGATGAGCACGAAGTGCTCTGGATTAGATTGAAGCCCAAGAAACTACCAAGAAAATACTCGTGTATTATTATAGCGTGCATCTACCATCCACCTGGTGGCGATAACGGCTCGCTGCGGGAGTACCTGATAACTAGTCTGGACGCCGTTTTGTGGCGTAGCCCAGACTGTGGTGTTATTTTAAGTGGAGATTTAATCAACTCAATGACTCATTTTACGCACACATTATGGATACGAGCAACTTGTTAAGGCAGCCACACGTAATCGAGCAATATTAGACAAAATGTGGTCTAACATGTCACCTGTGTACGGTTGTCCGACAGTGCTTGACGGAGTGGGAACATCAGACCACAAGATGGTGTTACTGGTCCCATCGTGTTTCCCAACACTCGACACGGGCATCGTTACCAGACGCATGGGTAACAATGAACTAGCATTATTTACATCAGCGCTGTCACATGCCAGATGGGAGTATATGTACACATTGCCTACGTGCGAGGAACAGTTTAATTCCTTCCAGGAAACCATGGACTATTTACTGGGCACGTGTTTTCCGTGCAAGACTGTGTCACGTCATAGCACAGATCAACCATGGATCACAGATGGCTTCCGGCACCTGATCATACAGCGACAACGTGTTCGTGTGTCTGGTGACATGGAACAGGCCAGTAGACTGAGGAACTTGGTGAATCGCACAGCACCAAAATTGCGCCGCCAGTTTTACCAATCAAAAATCGCAACACTCGAGGAATCATCGACACGTGACTGGTGGAAATAAATGAAGCCTCTCTTGGGAGCATCATCTGGCAGCCGCAATGAGATGCAGGGGCTGGCCAATAAATACACTGATGGGGATTGGGACAGCCTGGTCAACTCTATAAATGGATTCTTTGTGCCAGTGTGTGAAGACTTACCAAGATTGCAGTCCTCTCACCCAATCTTTGCCGCCGACGAACCATTGCCAGCTGAGTTCATTATCAGCGTGACAGATACGGAGGTGGCACTTGAAAAGGTCAAAGTTTACAAAGCCACTGGACCGGACAACATTTCGCCATGGGTATTGAAAGACTTTTCGCACCTTCTCGCGGCACCGGTCACAGCTATCTTTAACAGCTCACTCAGGGAAGGAGTACTACCCAAGCTATGGAAATTAGCAACAGTCATTCCGTTATCAAAGAAACATCCACCAGACACAGTGGAAAATAACATTAAACCTATATCGCAAACTCCAATTCTGGCAAAGGTGTTTGAGTCACTCGTGCTGAAATGGGTCGATATTTGTGTTAAACCTCAGATTGAGCTACCAGCTACCAGTTTCAATGGCTAACACAAATCGCTACAAAACCTCGTTAATACCATGGTGTTTGGTACAATGTCGAAACACTTAAATGGTTTATCGGGTATGTTTATCATACAATTGTAATATCGTACAATTGAATAATTTATTTATTTTCATTTTAATGTAATTTAATTATGTTGAATAGGATTAACTGTATTAATGTAATTATAATGATACAGTCAGTTTTAATACAAAGTGCCTCCTACTGAGTGGGTTGCGTTCACGGTTCGTTTTAGTGAATGTATATAAATGTAATTTTTATTTAATTGCATTATTGTTATTACATACAAAATGTGCAATAATTATTTTAACGTAATTTCCGGTGTTTTATAACATAATTATACATACGTAGCTTTGTGTATTTTATCGTGATTGTATGTACAATCCAACTAAAAAAATTGCCAATAATAAACTTATTCTGAGAATAGCAGATGTGATGGTGGAACGCGCCAAGCCAAACCAGAAACCCACGCCGAATATAGCTGCCACACTCGTCATGCATGTTGATCCATCTATGCGAACAGTGCGATCGAACCAAACCAATGTGGAAAACTACGTGAAGAAATAGATTGTTCTTGCTTTAGTTAGCATCTACTTGACTTAAGGACAAATGACTGTCTTAACGTACTGATCTAACTTAATTTAAATATGTGGACAGTAACTCTTTGAAAAAAGGGGGAATTGTTGTACATTGCCATAATGGTAATCATTGTGATACTCGGAGTTTAGTTTACAGGAGTGAGATTATATGAGTTTGTAATGTTTGTATTTTTTTACCACGCAAAATTCTACTACATGTTTTCATTCTATTGTCCATATATTAATTACATTTTAGCCAAAAACGCAATGTCACAGTGTACTGTGTAATATTCAGACAGTGACGCTGATAGAGCTACAACAACAGAAACTTTAAGTTTGCGATAACAACTGGGTCCGAAAAGTCACAAGAGCAAAGAGGGTGGAAAGAAGGGGGACGAATGGCATTAGGAAAGAGATTGGGATGAAGTTCAGCTTAACTGGAACTGTCGAGAAGAATAGTTAGAAGTCGGATGATGTGAACGGGTCACTCGGTGTGGAAGGAGGAGGGGGCCAGGTCACTCGGTGTGGACGGAGGAGGGCCAGGTCACTCGGTGTGGACGGAGGAGGGCCAGGTCACTCGGTGTGGACGGAGGAGGGTCAGATCACTCGGTGTGGATGGAGGAAGTCCAGGTCACTCGATGTGGATGGAGGAAGGCCAGGTCACTCGGTGTGGACGGAGGACGGCCGACTACCAAAGAGACGGCAGAGGCGATGAAACAGCCATGCTGTATGAAAATGGGAAGACCGAAACTAAGATGGGAGGAATGTGCAAAGAGGATTGTTCGAAAGGAAGAAGATGGAAGGAGAAGGCTGCCGATAGGAGAAATGGAAAGATATAACAGCTATACATAACAACAATGTATACACTAGCATCACCCTTCATAAAAGTGTCAACGAGGAAGGACAGATGCTGCCCGTGTGATGATGTCAACTTCAGTCAGCAATAAGTAAATGTTGATTTGTGGCATCAGCACATCAGGAATAATGTCAGGGATATATATATATATATATATATATATATGATATTATTATTATTATTACTCCCAAGGAATAGTACCCATGGGGGATATTATCGGGGAACAATGTACAGGGGTACTGTCCGGGGGTAATGTCCTAAAACAGTGTATTATATTTATGTTTAAAAGAATGGGTCGTTATTTACATAAATGGAGCAAAACATAGCACGTTGTATACAAAATAAACAAACTGCTTTTGTTATTGAAGACAACAAGCTTATATTTGTGAAAACCCTGCAATCGGGTGGGTGAAATATCAAGAAAACAAATTAACCATTATGCTGACACAAGTTCCACAAACAATTCACCTCATTAATGGGATTACGATAACAATCATACATTTGTTGTTATTATATGATTGCATGTTATATGTCGTTGATTTTCCAATAGTTTTATTTTTGTTTCAAGTACTATTTTATTATAACATTAAAACAATCCAAACAATGTAACTTAGCTTAGGATATTCAAATGGTTTGTTTACTAGTGCTTAGTGACTACCGCATCATCACCAAATTTGCTAAATTTCTTAAGAGGTAAGGTTGAATGTTTCTTACACAATACAAAATCGTTGCGATTTTACGGCCGAAATATATATCATAGCCACAAAGACCAATAAAAATGGGTGTGTTCGTGGATGTGAGCGCGTGACTGCATCACTAAAATTGCAAAGATGTGTGTGCCTCGGGGAGAAGGATTTGATGGTTTACCTGATGTTGGCCCAGTTCCAAAGCCATCACTCTCGTGACCTGATCGAGTGCCCCTTTCGACGCGGCGTACGATGAGCGGAGGGGAAGAGCTATGTGAGAAGAAACTGAAGAAATGTTGACTATGGCACCACCTTTGCCTCTGTCAACCATTCCTCTTGCCACTACCTTGAACATGATTGTTGAATATATATAATATTAGGGACCATTTACAATTATCGACAGGTTTTAGAGGCCATTCACAATTATCGACATTTGCCTATTTATACAAAGCGTATTAAAGATGGGAGAGGTCAAAGCCCACGTACTAAAGGAGAGAGGGGGACAACGCCCGCGCACTATGTTTTTATCTGGTGGTCGCTTAAGAAATTAGGCCACCTTTCGGTTATGCAGCTCGGGCGTTCAACTGCTAAATAACTAAGTAACTATTAGACAGGTTAAGGAGGTTGGCTTCAAAAATAGATGGGAGGTGGGATTGCTGGGAGGAGGACCATAACAATTGTAGGGAGGTGCCCCCCAAAAAAATAGATGGGAGGTGGGATTGGTGGGAGGTGGACTCTCAGAATTGTTGGGAGGTGCCCACCCAAAAAAAAATAAACAGCGCGACTGAGGTTGAGGTTTCGCGGCCTTCACCATGTCGTGCGTGAGTAATTTTCCACCATCGGGGGTGTCGACTCGTTCTAAAAAGTATCAACTACAATAAAATGACTAGTGTTTCTCGGTCCTTTTAAGTTATAATTGTTTTTAGATATATCAATTATATCGCATCGTCTTTTTTAAATAACGACTAAACTAATAAGTAGCGTATTCTCTAATCACGCGCTTTATACGAATATATAAATGTCGACAACTGTGAACGGCTATATACGATCGAAATTGTTGCTGAATTGTTGGATACTTTGAAACGAATAGTAAAGTATTTCTCAAAAATTATTCGGGTCACACTGTGCGATAATGGAAACGTTTGTCCCCCCCACACACACACGCACGCACACGCACACACACACACACGCACGCACGTACCAACACATTATTATATCAATTAAAGTGAATACCTGGGACACGTTTACAGCCGCCGTGACGTTGACTTCAAATATTCTGAAAGTAATGAAAATATAGGTTAAGAACAAACTTCTTGTGTTCTATCATATAAAGACATCGTTATTTTGTGATTTACACATCACTAACAAACTATTATTATACAGGGGTTTCTTAGTGGCGAAATATATATATATATATATA
>SDWI01001662.1:71299-98025 GCA_009193005.1 Lamellibrachia luymesi | reverse complement strand
TGAGGTCACGTTGCTCACGCGGGTTGCATGGCGTCCACTGCGTTTGCGCTCGCATGCGCAATACGCAAAATGCATACTTCCGCTGACTTTCGGCACGGGACTACTCTGCGCCCGTTACACCGGTATACCGGCCTGTCGTACTGAAATGGTTAAGATACAGGTTTTCGCGGGCAACGAGTTAAAATGTTTTACTTTTGACCTTCTCCGGTATACATGTGGCAAAACAATATTTCTCCTATATTAAGAACCATTTGACATGTTACCGTAATGTTGGTGTAAAATATAGGTTTTCGGGTCATTGATTTCAAATACATTAGTTTTGACCTTGACGAACATTCGTATCTGCTCGATAAAACCATGCATGTTTTTGGTTTGGCCCAATGGTGACCCCCTGACGAGCAGCACACCTGTGCTCTCCATTTTTGGGTGAACAGTTGCCTTCGAGTTTCACTCAAGTTGATGTGACACATTGTCCGGTCATATATTACGATGGTAAATTTATCGATGGTTGGCATTGCGTCTTTCACTTCTTGACATGACGGTGCGTCTGTATGGTTATTTATTTGTGTAATTAATATGTAGGTATATCTTGTAGGCAGCCATACGTATGCATATATGTACATGAATGTGCTTGTATACATATATGTTATACATATACAGGTTATATTGTGTTACATTTACTTGGTCAAAATAAATGAGTCTGAGTCTGAGTCTGTATGTCGAATGCATCTGTAGCTTCTGGATAACCATGCCATGTGTCCAATGCATGCACTTTTCTTGCTACTGCTTTAAGGAAAGTTGACATTATCACATCAGACAGACACATGCAAAACGATATTGACACATTCTTGGTCCCAGCCATATCCCGTGCTCAGATATGTATCTGCTTTTTTTTTGCTCTTCCAGTTGATACCCACAATGATTCCACTAGTCCCACCTGCAGCGTGAAGGCGACGATCGCAAGAACAACAACATCATAGCGCGGATCATGATGTTTTGCAGCTACACTTTACAGCATCATCATGGAATGACAGTCCCACAGCATCATTGAATGTCATTGAAGAAATCGTACCATTTCAAGGAGAACCTACTTGATTTGCGCACGACGACGAACAGTCTTCCCATTCCGTCACCGTGCCTGTTCTTTGATACTTGTAAACATGCCAAACAATGTCCAACAGTTGGGTGTTGTTGACCTGGGACAAATGTTGCTTATGTCCGCGGCTTCCACTTGTTGACGGCTGCTGCACCATCAATGATAAGAACATCAGCGCAAGGAATCGTTGGGCAATGTTCTGGTTGAAGCGGCACACATTTTCCAAGTGATATATGCATTAATTGATTTCAATGGTCAGTTTCCCATCAAGTGACAGCGGAGGTGGACAACGGACGTGTTTGGTTCTGATACGAGAATAACTCCGCAACTTAAGTGTTTCTTACATGACAATCGACACACAGCTGAGAAAACAGCGAGCAGTCATTTGAAAGATCCGACTCTTGGATCTGGGATTTTGATATATCTCTTTGTGGCGACGTTGCAAACAGACATAGTTTGTTTATTTGATCGGGACACCTGGCGGTTTGGCGCATTATGTTAGCATATCTATGAAAAATTATTTCTTTGGACTCTTGTCGAGCTCTTCGGTGTTCCGCACACTGTCCACAACACTCTCGTGACAAACTTCCCAAGTGTCCAGAACCAGTTTATCACATCCTTAATCTCAAAACGGATTGGGTGGTGTTTTTTTATAATATGTATGTTGGTTTTGCAAAGTTTTGGTTCGGCGAAAACAACTTCAATCACCATGTCAAATAAGTTGACACGGTGTTTACATCTCAAGAAACAATTAGTATATGTTCGGAATATTTCGGCCGACTCACTCGGTTTTCATCGGCTGCATGACGTCACTACGGGCGTGTCACATGACCACGGTCCACTATAGCATCAACGTGTATTAGTACAATTTTCACTCGTTCGGATGCGCCACTGGAGCAATTGTTTTTGACCAAACCACCAAACAAGTACACAATGCTATGCGTTTTTGTTTTACTTTACGAACTTATGCGAAAACCATTTGCGTTGTATGATATACCTACATCATTGAACGACAGCTTTAGAGGGAGATTTCTCAATGCCCAACAATCCCGTCTTTTAAACGTACTTCATGTTGTCGATTATATTGATACTGATTGTGAAGAAGGGTTTACAACAATCACACGATTGCGCTCCAAACCAAGACGTTTTCATTCGTCGCCTTAACTATTTAAACGTATCCCTTTCTGCTCGATACATAATTTCTCCGTCAAATTGTTTCTCTATGTTGCTGAAGAATCTACAAACATCGCGACAGAGGTTGTGGTTGAAAAAAATTAAGACAAATAATAAAGCGATCGTGAGTGCTTGGACGTGATTGTCGTGTGCTGCCACCACGCGGTTAACTTTACAAAGCCCCTCATTTTTTTATGGAATGACATCTATATATGATTGTAATCTTCATTTGGATAGGCGTACAGCAGTAGCTATTACGTTTGATGATATATGCTAACCTCATTTGACTTAAAACAACATGTTACTTTATTTTCACACACTTATGGTCAATGGTTTGACTTCGTGATAATTCGCTCAACATGAGACAATATCCAGATGTTAAAAGTTTCTGATGGCTTATCGGACCACCACACAGTCAATTGTTGGTTTTAAATTTTCCAGAACACTAGTACAATCAAAATACAATGTGTCATACATACCTATATACGATTGACATTGATGCCTTCAAGGTTGATATTCTTAAATACGACCTTATCGGATCATTATACAAATATGGTCTCAAATAATGCTGAACATCCACATCATTTGTGGAATTGCATCAATAACATTTAACAAAGAGTACATATCTGTCTCTACTTAATCGTGTTTCAATCAAGTTCAAAATCAACAAAATCCGTCTGATCCGGTCTGCTTTTCCAAATTATATTTTTAATCCTGGACAAGTGGACTCTCCGCAAGTAAGTTAGCTACTTGTTTGTTTTACACATACCACAGTTGATGAAATAAGGAAAATAATCATGTCCGCTATAATTAAGTGTTGTGATCTTGGTACATCACCGACTACATTGCTGAAAGCATACTTTACCCAATAATAAATATTGTAAATGTCTCACTGTGCTCTGGCTTGTTTCCTGGGGATTTCAAACAAGCGGACGTCAATCCATTTCTTCAGAAGTAAAGTTTGTCTAACGAAAACTTAACAGTTAATATTATATATATTTATTATATTAAGTTTTATTTCTAAGGTACTGGAAAAAGTTGTAGCAAGCCGTTTAAGGTATCATGTTTTGTCAAATTGTATATCTAATGTATTACAATCAGCCTACAAACAGTTTTATTCGACAGAGACTGCTCTTTTAAAAGTAAACAATTGTGTTACTCTAAATACGGACAAAGGTAAAGTAACAGCGCTTACCTTGCTTGGTTTGTCTGCAGCTTTTGATACTATTGACCACAACATACTCATTAAACGCATTTCAATGTGGTATAGCATATATAGCAGAGGCGTTAGCTGGTTATCATCATACTTAACTGATATATATATATNATATATATATATATAAAACGAATGAAGATAGCTAATTGCTTTTCAGCGGCATTACTCACTTCATGTGGTGTTCCCCGGGGTTCTGTTATTGGACCATTACTGTTGTACTCTTTACACTACTCTACTCAGCTAAATGTTTCAAACTCACAACTTGGACCACCGCCAATATGCAGATGATACACATATTTACCTTTCATTGGCTACCCCGGATCAAAATTGCTCCGTTAACCAACTCATGGATTGACTCCATGATATATTCCACTGGATGACTGACAGCACATTATCGTTAAATGCAAATAAATGTCCTATTATTGGTACACAAAAGCAGCTTGGTGTTTTATCCCAACACTTATGCTAAGCTAGAGTTTCATACCGGCCGTCTCAGCACGCAATGTAGAAGTCACCGTTGATAATAATTTTTATTTTAGACCGTATATTTCTCAAACTTGTCGTTGCTGCTTTTATCACATTCGTGTCCTCCGTCGTATTCACCAGTACATGTATTTTGCTGTCGACAAAACTATTGCAACTGCTCTTGTTGGCAATAATCTTGACTATTGCAATTCCCTTAATCATAATATTGCTCTCAAGGACATCTTGAAACTTCAACGTGTGCAAAATTGTTTGGCAAGGGTAGTTACCCTTTCGCATCGTTTCTCTCACTCATTACCATATCTTAAATCAATGCATTGGCTCCCTGTCTGATATATTATTTTTAAGATATGTGCAGTTACCCATCAAGCACATTCATCCAAACAACCAGCATATTTACATTCACTGCTCACTCTTGCAAGACAGCCCAGACAGCTTCGATCATCTAATTATAATCAAATTTTTGTTCCCAGAGTTAAGACATGTGTCGGAAATAGAGTTGTTTCAATTGCTGCACCGACTCTGTGGAACTCACTCCCTGTTTGTGTTACGTCGCCGTAAAGTAAAAACCCACCTGTTTAAACTAGCTTATCCCCCATAACTTCCCAGCGTACCAATACAACTGTTTACAACTGGAACTGCTTGTTGATTATGAACTGCCGAATCCTTTTTCTTTTTTTTTTGGTGCGTCGCCGAGCTTGGGTCTCCCTAAGATTTTAGCGCGATATAAGTAGTTTATATATTATTACGTTATTTATATTATATTAATACATTAACTTTGGGGCAGTCTGGCAGTATCTTCTCACAGGCGCCGACGTCCACTCGCTTCTTTCTAAATACATTCGCCTCCTAAAGGCATCCCACTGTAGGACTGTAACATAAAATAAATATTCGGGTAACACCGAGAACATTATGCTGCTTAATGAACGGGCATGTGGTTCCGTTACTCCTATAACATTACGCTGCTTCACCTGTGGGCATGTGGTTCTGTTACCCGAATATTAACGTTTCATCAAAATCCACCAGGTAGCGTGGTGGTATACTGAGAAAGGCTAAACAGTCGCGTATCTATGCCAACGCGTCCTCAGTCGTGTACGAAATTATACAAACATCGGACATGCTTTGCCTTATAGCATTATATTGTCAGTATTGGTCAACACTGTCCGAGTCAATGCCAATCATTAGCGTGACTTTAGTCCTCTCGCCACTCACATGACAAAGTTAAGGAATTTCACCAAGGATGAAAATCGGGATTTTTCAGCATTTCGAGTTTCACTTCACTTGATGCTTGAACAAGCATTAAGCATTATTGTTAAACACCAGTAAGCATCATTGTTGTTACAATTTATCATTTGTTAAACACCAGTAAACATCATTGTTGTTACAATTTATAATTTATTAAACACCAGTAAACATCATTGTTGTTACAATTAATCATTTGTTAAACACCAGTAAGCACCATTGTTTTTACGATTTATCATATGCTGACAATACATCGTGTAAAATAATTCCGGACTATGGTCGGACACACATTGTCATCGATTGTTCTGCACACAGTTTAACGATAAATAATTGTTAAGGTAATCACCAAATACATCGTATGGAATTTCTAGTAGCCTCTATTATGATATTGTTGGTAAAAGATTGAAGAAGATACAACGAAACCTGGAAAAAAACCTGGAAAAAGTGTCTTTTGTTTGTTTGGGCGTTGTTTGGACGAGCGTTGTTTTGATATGTGTCATTTAGACGGGTGTCGTTTGGCTGGGTGTCGTTTGGAAGGATTTCTTTTGGACTGGCGTCGTTTGGACGAGTGTTGTTTGGACGGGTGTCGCGTGGATCGATGCCACTTGGACAAGTGTCTTTTAAACGGTTTTGTTTGGACGGGTGTTGTTTGGACGGGTGTCGCGTGGATCGGTGCCGCTTGGACAAGTGTCTTTTAAACGGTTTCGTTTGGACGGGTGTTATTTGGAAGGATTATTTTGGGACGGGTGTAATTTGGACGAGTAGTGTTTGACGGGTATCACAGGGAAGTGCACCAATTCAAGAGTTTCGTTTCACGGATGTCGTTTGGAGGGTGTCGTTTGGACGATGTCGTCTGGATATGGACATAAATGCACAACATATCAATATTAATTGGCACTGAAAAAGCCAATACAAGTAAAAATAGAAAGATGTAGCTCGTGCGTTGCAATCATGGGTAGGCATAGGTTGAGCAAGTACATTAGTCTAGTCTCAGCCGACACCGGCTGGCGCACTGTCGACTGCTGGTGTTCATTGTTAGACCATGCTCACATGACAAATCAATGCGTGTCAGTGTTGTAACATGTTGCCACTCACAATACACAGACGTTACGTCACTCGTGCAACGCCGGGTCATCTGAAGTAGATGTCACCGCGCTCCAACTGTGTTGGTGTTGTGGGAAGTCTGCAGGCGCTCAGTGAGTGCATCACGATTGTACATCGTGTGTGTGTGTGTGTGTGCGTGCGTGCGTGCGTGTGTGCGTGTGTGCATGCGAGAGTGCGTGCGTGCATGCGTGATTGCGTATGTGCATATGTGTATACGTACGTACGCACGCATTCACATACATCACGTCAAACCCCGTGTTCCAGCATACAAGACAAGCATACAACACAAGCCACTTCACCGCCGTTGCGGGCTGATGCCAACCAGAGTCTATTACTCACTCGGCTGCTGGCCTCATCGCTGACGGAGCGTGCCGAGTCACAATGAATGCCACAGCTACAAGGACGGGTGCAAGTGAGCGTGACGTCCCAGTTTAGACCACGATCCGTCGCCGGTAAACAGGCGAGCTAACGTAAACAGCTCCACCGATCAGTGTTACCAGCCGTCGCTTTGATCAGCGGTCGGCTTTGACGGCTGTTCTCACGTGCATTGCTCTAAGCACAAGCCGAGTCCGATACAGCGATCTACATAGCATCAACCCTGGACAAAACTGCTAAGCCGTCACCGCCGCGATAGCCGCGTTGCATCACATCGGCCGACGCCATCATGGTTGACCGGGACGTCCCTCTGCAGCAGGTGGTGTCTGAGGTCGAGGAAGATCGTTGGGTGAATAGGGCTGACGAACTGTTCCGTGATTGGACGGGGGAAGAAATCTGGGCAAAGCGTAACAAACAGCAGTTCCAGGTGGGTTCAACTTAACGATTCCCATATTTCTCCATTTAAATGTGCCCGAGAATATTGTAACCAATCCACATCATTAATTCTGACTCCGTGACCTGTGCCTGCACAGCAGCTACAGTCATAATTGTGTATATAGTTTTCTGGAGTTTTTAGTTTCTATACGCCCCACTTGACAAGGATGGATCGGCCCATGACAGGTTATGTCCATCCTTCCACACAAGCCTTGCCGTGGCTCGCATAGAAGTTTGTTGTGTAATGTGGACTCTGCGTAACATAATCACTTCGGGCAAGACCAATTCGATTCAGTTAAGCTGCTGAATACCTTATAAGCTGCACACGTTAATAGAACTGGAATTATTCCTTCCCAGCCAATATATTTGATTCTACTAAGCGGCTGATTGTGTTATCGTGATTACGTTAAAGGTAGCCCACTGTATGCAAATTATGACAATTCACAACCAATTTGGTTATTACGTAAAGATGTTCACACATTGCGGCATGTTCAACTGATCAACAATTGTAATGATTGAAATCTACCCACAATATGGCGAATTACTTAACTGCTTTCTTGAAATGTCACACATTGTCTCTCTACTTCACGGTCTGTTGCGACTCAAATGGATCCGTTCATTGAGGACAATGTGGCGATCGATGGTATTACGCTAGGGACTGCACTGTTCGCTCGTTGTGTACAGTTAGACGTGGCTAGTTGTCACATCCACGTCGACCTAGCCATTGGCTCTGTCTCAGTCGCTGACACTTCATTCGTTTATGCATTCACAGTAGGTCGTTAGCGGAATGCCAGCGCCCACTTGGGCTCACATTTAATGGTTTATACATAGGGATAACATTTAAGTCCACAACAGGTTGCCTGTAATCTTGAACTCGATTGGCCAAAATATATACGCCCCTAAAAGACATTATCATCTCATGTTTTCTATGCAAATGCATTCACTCAATCATTCCACATCATTTCATGTACATAAAAGCACATATGCTGTTTAAATATATTTTTTGCGCAGTTTTGCAGCCCAAATAACGCCACGGATTATATTAGTTCTGAGCCACTGACGTTCTTTACAGAACAGGCTGCTGCAACGCGACGTAACTTGGACCGAAAAACTGCGCAAAACCACAATACTCTTTGAAGAATACGCGACTTTTTGTACGTGGAATGGATTTGACTGATTGAATTAATGCACTGAACAAGTAGAACAAATTAGTTAAGAATATCGTTGAGCAGCATAAATGATTGAGGCCAATCTAGTTCACGTGATTAGTCTGTTCACGTGTTCACCTCTATATACTGTTACGAATAATTTGTAAATTTTCGAGTAGGCGTATTTGCTCTACGAACACTTGAGAGGCACGAGTAATTGGACAACGAGCGGTGAATAGTTACCAGCATGTGTAGCTGGTCTATTACACAGGGGTGGGTGACTGAACAACTTCACTGATATAACAGGAGGGGTACTTATGCGTGTTACGGGCCCAACAATTCTAGGTTAGTTAGCCACTGCCTAGTTATTGTATTTTGCCGGGGTGCGCAAGCTAGGTACTAAAATGTGGTGATATCTTCGGGTAACTCCAAATTACCAAAATAGTCAAAATCAGGATTTTTTTTTTTTTTAATGTCTTAGGGACTCTGCTGTAACGGTCATAAGTCGATACTGATACAGCTGACAGTACAACGACATCGCACTGACACCACGACACCGTAAATACACACGACACCATGCTGGACATTCGACACTTTACAAACACTATGACACACAGCTGACAATACCACATCATACTGATTAAGACATCCTGCTGACAATACAGAGAACCGACAGTACGACACTTAGCTGGCACTTTGACGTCACACTGACACCACCACGCTATCCTAACAATGCATCACTATAAACATCCACCAACCTATTTATTAACACTGCAACATGACTTCGACATTCCAGCTTAAATTATAACTCTTCAATGCTACAACCACAACTAGAAAAACATTAACTTGTACAAAGCTAAATATTATACAGGCGACTTGCTTTGAAGCTTGCCGTGATTACAATTAATATATATGTACTACATGAAACCAGAGTATAATCATAATGACCCTTGTCACACTCGGGAATGCAGTGGATGTTAATGCAGTGTGATTACCTAAAGCAATGTATTTCAAGTTAAATGTGTCATGTTTGGCATACAGAGGAAGAACACACTTTATTCATTAAATGTCGATATGGACATAAACAAAACTGACATATACATGTATGACTAGGACGGATCATACATAAATTAAATAGTGCTTTACTTTTGATTTTGGACTATCGATAAGCATAGGGCTTTGTTGTCCGTTTGCCATCTGAAGCTATCTGCTTTGAATGCAACCATTGTTCAAGCGTAATAAATATATTGAAATATATATCATCTTGTAATAAGCTCCACGTTCTACTGTGTGCTTAATCAAGATAATTACAAATATAGTAGACATGGAAGCAACTGGTATATCTTCTTTTTCATCCTCTCTGTTTCCTTGCGGGGTGGGCACAACGTCACTTAGTCTATTCCAACCTTTCGACGAGCCGTTTTCATCCACCTCGATCTTCTGTCGTTCTCTCCATCTCCTTGCTGTTCACGTCTTCCCTTTCGACATTTCTGTGAACATCTTCACTCCATCTCATTTGCTGTCTTCCTCTTCTCCTTCAACCACCTTCTCCTATTTCCCATGCTCTCGTTGTCAATTTGTCCTCACTAGTTATCTTTACGTGTCCTCCCAATCGCAGTCTGCCCCTCTCTGCCATCATCCTCAGATGTTTTTTCATTCCGATCTCTTCTCTTAATCCCCCCCACCCATCTTCCTTCTGTCTGACAACCGGCTTATCGAGAGTCCAACATTGATTTTCGCTAAAAACAGACACAACACGCTCAGCAATTGTTCCTAATCCCCATACTGCGATTTCCCAGGATGCAACGAGTGATGATGGCGGAGGCGGACTCTTCAGCGCCCTCGGTGACAAACTCAAAAGTTTCGTGCGAAGTAACGCGCTTGCGCAGAACGGACACTCTTGCTGCCCGCGCCCGGTAGGGGGACTAGGGTTCGCCAAAGTTGTCAGCAACCCACAGTTTCCCGAGCACGAATTCTTCAGGACCGGCCGTGTTTTCTGTCTGCGATTACGTCACAACAACCTTGCTTTCGAGGACGACGCCATGTTGGATGGGCGCGTGACATGTGTGAAGGTATGTGTTAGCCAGAATACTGATGCTATAAGTTGCCGACGAATGGAAAATAATCGGTATTTTTTATGTTAATATAGTATATATCTCTTACCTTTTAACTTTCACGATTATAAGCTTTATATTACCCCTTAAAATTGTTATGCAAAGCAAATCGAACGTTTAGTCAAATATGTTGCATTAACGTAAGCGTGCGTGAGTGCGTGCGTGCGTTGGTGCGTGCGTGCGTGCGTACGTGAGTGTGTGAGTGCTTGCGTGAGTGCGTGCTGAAAATGGCGACAACTGTGTCGATTTCAGAGATGATGATGGTGATGAATGTGTCGATGCCAGTGATGGCGATTGCCGTGTCATGATGATGATGATGATGGTGGTGGTGGTGGTGTTGGTGGTGGTGGCGGTGGTGGTGGTAGCGGCGGTGGCGGTGGTAGTGGTGGTGGTGGTGGTAGCACTGGTAGTGGTCATCGTGGTGGTCGTCGTGGTCGTGGTGGTCGTGGTCATTGTGATAGTGGTGGTCGTGGTGGTCCTAGTGGTCGTGGTCATTGTTATAGTGGTGGTCGAGATCGTGGCGTGTTTGACAACAGTAACGACGAAGACATTGTTGCGTAGTTCAGTGATCGGGACCAAGGCGGGTGTCTGGACGTGATCCTACACACGGGCCGTCAGGCTCAGTTCTACAACAACGCCTCCTTCGCCCTCTTCGCCGAGGCCTTCCGGGGCGGCTCGAGCCCCCTCCGAGACTGGACCTTCGCAAAGCCAGCCAAGTAAGAGGAGAAAACACCCATGCTAGTATAAGATATTTTCGTGGAATAGTGTGTGGTTTGTCTCAAAATAAACTTATTTTTCTTATATCGAAGAGTATATGAAACAGGCCAGACCGGGGCTCTCAAAATTGTTCCTTTTATTAAGTTTTACGCGGGTGATCCTTACATCATGAGTCCTTATAACAAGGGGCCACATTAAGCTAGTCTGTGTAGAATATCAAGCTCCTGCCATTAACTATCGCAACCGATAGACTGTTGATACACAGGCGACATGCCTTGCCCAGAGATGATGGAGTTATCACACGTGTTCTTGTTCACTCAGGAAATATTTATCACCAAAATAACATGGCGAATTTAATATCATAACACATGCTTGCGGGTCTTGGCTAGGATTAAACATGGACTCTGTACAATTCAGTTAGGCCTATTCAGTAATGTGTACATCGGATAATATTTATTCAGATATTCCACGAGCGAACCACGTGACAGGTTGACCGCGATTTTAACGGAACATTTACTTCACGAATACTAAGTGTTTCGAAAACACGTGCCGTGGGTTTCAGCCCCATATCAACTGCACAACACCAACACCATAGTTCAATTAAGATCAGTTACGGGCCATCTCAAAACATCATCTCATTTATGCTCAAACCCCATATCCATGCATCAACTTTTGAATTACAGGGGTACCCGTGAATATGTCCCCATCCGTCAAGCTGTAAGCGTTACTGCAGCGTACGCATACTAATGCGGTTGTAGTAGAATTTGATTTATTGGTTCTATCTTCAACAGCATCATTGTTAACTAGTACCGGAAAATAAAAGGCGTTAGTCGGGATACATACACGGATGTACGACTCTTAGCTAAACGGCAGCTAGCTACACTATCTGTCTCTGATCTGTATGCCTATCTGCCTGTTATGTGACTGTTTATATGTCTGCCTATCAATCCGCCTATCTCTGTCAGTCAGATAGTTTGTCTGTCTGACTGTCTGTCTGCATGTATGTATGCATGTCTGCCAGTCTGTCATCCTGTCTGTCTATCTGTCTGTCTGTTTGTATGTCTGCTGTCGGTCAGTATGTAATTATTTCAATATGTCAGTATGTCAGTCCATCAGTGTGTGTGTGTGTGTGTGTGTNTGGGTGGGTGGATGGGTGGACTGGACTGCTCTGTCTATATGTATGTCTAGCAATCTGCATGCATATATGTATGAACGTCTGTCTCAATGTATGAATGTATGTATGTTTGTTTATATATGTGTATATATGTGTGTATGTATGTATGTATGTATGTATGTGTGTATGTATGTATGTATGTATGTATGTATATATGTATGTGTGATGTCTATGATAGTTTGACTTCATCACAGCTGAATGAACTAAAACCATTTTTTATTTATTAGTTATTACGGCAGAGTTGAGAACGTTAGACGATCACCAGCTTCCTACTACGACCAAAGATACTACACTCACGTGACATACGATTTTCAAAGCGTGGACGGAACGCGCCATCTAGCGAGACTTCGTCTCTTGCCGGCAGATGGCAGCATGGAAACAGGGCGTCCGAAAAAGACCGACCAGAAAAACATATGGTAACAAGACGTTTCTATGTAGATGCTACAAAATAAAATATCAGGTAATTTATACTATAACCCAGTAATGATGTGTGTAACCTTCAATACGCTTTTGACGCGTTTACATAAGTTAAAGGCGCGCATCCACAAATCTCTTTAAACGCCAAAAACACATAAATTGTGTTAATGGTGGTTTTGTGCTACCATTAAATTTATCGTGGTGGAGATGAAAGTATTTTTCTGCTGCAGAAAGCATTATTGGCCACATAATTGACTGGTAAAATAACGGATTAACGATATGTAGATTGGTAAGAAGATAGATTGAAACAATGATTTTTTTTTCGATTTCACATCTAGACACTAGGGTGAAATACACTGAAGTAACATTCACCAACTTGTAGCTGAAGTCTTTGTGAACACGTGGATGTGTACACCTTGCGGATACAACGCCAGTATAAAGTGGAATTTGATACTTTTCCTGAAAATCTGGCATTATCATTCAGTCTTGAAGTCCATGGCTGAATAAGCAGGGCACCAGATCCTGACCTATCCTATACGGTTAGTGTGGTGACCACACACGATGGCCAACCTGAACATTGGGAGACCCTGAGTAGACAGTGTCACACAGGATTAAGCTACTGTGGTGCCACATTGATCCAAACATTGCTGACAATAGAATTGCTGCATATTAAGCCCTTGAGCACTCAGCATGGGCATATCACTCCAGTGCCACGCAGCCATCAGAACATGGACTGCTCGACGGATGAGGTCGATCTTGCCTCCCCCCTTGAACTGGTCCAGGCCCATTCTAAGGCCCCTGGAGGCCACATGCCATGCCGCTGACACTGGCAACCGTCATCTCCACCCTCCTGCTGCAGCCAAACAACCAAACGGTCATCGCGGATGGATGCCCGTCACCAACAGCTGCTGCCACCCACACGATGAGCATCACTGCTAGCACATATGGGAATGAAAATCATGATGTGACCAATATGGCCGATATTGAATGCACCCAACCTAATACTTGCAGGAAACGTCAGCCATCCAATGATGCTGGTGCCAGTGCCTCTGATCACAGATCACAGTGAATGTGCGCGGAATAAAGCCTCGGACGATCCCCAGTAAAGTGCTTCTCCTCTACACCATCCGGTTCTTCTTTGCTTTTGCTCTAATGGAGACCTGGCCGAAGAACCATCTGCCTGCGGAACTCAATATAGACGACTATACACTCTTTCGCCAAGACTGCATTCGCCAAAGGAGACAAGTTAGAGGCAGATACTGTGTTGGTGTAGCTTTCTATCTGAGAGGTGACATTGCATCAATTGTCAAACTAGTTCAAAATTACTCGAGTGGAGCAGTAGAGGCCTTTGTATTACACATCAAATTGAAAAACGTACTTCTCGTAGTGATGTATCGGCAGCCCGACGATGCCACTGGTGGGAAATGGTCCACTAGTAGAGAATTTAGGCAAGCTCTAGATGAGATCAAAGCCACCTTGGCAGCCATTCCATCATGTGTCCCTGGTGTGGCCCGCTGTGAGGATTTATCTAGCCCCACATCGTGTGGACAGATGGAACTCTCCATGGAGCTATAAGCAGCGACGAACGTACCATGACCAAACATCTCGAATATCTGGCAAACGAATACTTTCTGTTTTAGCAAATCCACAAACTTGCTCATCGACTAGGAAACACTTTGGACTTGTCCAAGAAATCCAGCATTTATCCATAGCTACCAGTGCTCTGTAGTCACAGACCACTACACTGTAGAGATTTGCACCGCACATGGCACTGCTCGTAGCGAAGAAACATGCTGCAAGCCAGATAAATCGGGTGGATATAAAGCAGTCAATGAAGATGTCGACTGGTAAGGACTAGAGTAGATCATTGACAGCCATGACCAAAATCTATCCACCCTCCAACCCAACCAGACATTTGCGATATGTGCCATCACATCCCTGAAAATAGTGCCTCGTGGGAAGAAATGTAAAAAACGGAGTAAAATTCGACGAACCAGGAGAATTCCGATCCGAACCAAGGTGAAGAAGCAGCTGTCTTGTTTCACATTACAAGCCAGAATGGCTAAGCTGACTCAAGAATCCAGAGAGATTGAGAAAAAAAAGGACGCGGTATCGTGCAGTAATGAGAAAGGTGAGCTGGCCCTCGAGGTTGTGTTGGCTATAAAGAAGAACAGCAAGTACTTATACAGTTATGCCAGAAAGTTCAGCAAAATCAGCACTGATATGGGCCCTCTCATTGGTGCAGCCAATGACATTATCAGCTGTCCAGTGAAGATGGCGAATATGTTAGTTGAGCAGTGCAAGTCTGTTTTCAGTACGCCTAAGGAGAAATTGTCAGATACACTGAACATATTTCCCAATGATCCACCATAGGAAATAAACCACAGCTTACAAGACATTGAGTTCAGCACCGAAGACATCGAACAGGCCTTCCATAGGGGATAATTATTCCACAGTTGCGGATGAAACAGATCGTTTCTCAGCAATTCTTCTGAAATAGGGCAGACGTGCGCCATCCCAAAAAATTTTTCTGATCTTGAGAACTTCATTTGACAAGGGAATGTTTCCTTAGTTGATGAATAATGAAAATATCATCCCAATCCAAAAGAAACCCGAAAAAACTACATGCCGATTGACGTCACACTTAATAAAGGTGTTCGAGAAAGTTTTGCGAAAGAGGGTAGTGACATACATGGAGAGAAACAACCTGTTTAATCATAGCCAGCATGGCTTTCGATTCGGGCGGTCATCCCTCAGCCAAAGTATTGCGCACTATGATCTCATCCTTGAACTGCCAGAAAACGGCTACAACGCGGATGTGACATATATCGATTTGATTTTGCAAAGGCATTTGACAAAGTTGACTTTATGGTGACGTTGGGCACACACAACAGCCTAAGACATCTCCGGTATGGTCGGCAGATGGATGAACAGTTTCCTCGCAAAAAAAACACAGCACGTCTTTGTCAAACAATGTGATATCGAACTGAACTGAAATTTGGCGTCCCCCAGGGACCGATCCTCTTCCTGAAACTTATTGGGGACATAGACCCGGGTGTGACCCGAATTTTTTCTCCTGCTTCGCTTATGACAACAGAGTTGGCTGTCAAATCACTTGAGGGAACGATTTTGAGGCACCCCAAGTCGACCTGGATACAGTGTACAACTGGACATAACAGAACAATATGTAGCTCAATAGCGACAAAGTTAAGTGTATGCAATATGGATCCAATAAAACACTCCAGGCACTCACACATACGATACGGACTGGTAGTATGATACAAGAAAAGGACGCGGGTGTTAACATGACTAATGATTTATTCAAGAAGCCCATTCAGCGTGCAGCTTCTGAAGCTGAGAGGCAGTGTGGATGGACAATGAGAACATTTGGTACTAGACAAATACTGCCTATGCTCACACTATTGAAGTCATGTGTACAGTACAAGCAGGATTACTGTAACCAGATGTGGTATCCCTCAGAGACAGGAGATATCAAGTTAATCGAAATTTACAAGAATTAGCCAACTGTCATACTCGGGACAACTAAACCACCTCCAACAACATTCCCAGGAGAGAAGTAGAGAGCATTACATGTGTATTTACATATGGCGCATACTGGAAGGCCAATTCCCAAACAGTGCAAGGGCTGGTGTGCTCACTAGTAGAATCATGGCTAAGTGGCACATAAGACGAGACCGGGAATGCATAATATCCAAGGTCAACAGAAACGCCCCTCAAGCTATCCACAGACTCAGGTATGCCAGTCTACACGTGGTCAGCAACGTTTTAATATACTACCCACGGATCTGCATAACACAACATAGTGATCGGTGAAAACATTCTCAGAACGAGGCTGCCGTGCATTATCTGGATTGATATATCACGGCAATAAGACTAACTGATTGGTCTAGAGCATGTTACAATGATATGTCAATCCAGATAACACAAGGTATCCTCGTTCTAAGAATCCAGCTGAATAATTTCGAACGTGACCGGATACGCGCGTAGGTATAGACACACGATTGTTCGAACGAGTTGCGTGTTTTCTGTGATTGTTGTGTTTTACGTAATCTACGTCAGACGTCCGCATCAGTTCCTTCAAAAGGTAGGAACGCTTCTTGAAACCGGCCCAGCAGTATATTAACAAACGTAGGAAGTAAAAAAGTATGCTCCAATGTTAATTCATCGGTATATAACTGGAATAACATACTGTTTGTTGATGTGAATCGAGTGTCACCAGGCATATAACAGCACTCGTGATGTTATCTGTATGGTGACATCAACAAACAGTCTATTATTCCCTAAATATATGCGTTTCAAGATAAATAATGCTGCACGTTGTCAGCTAGTGCCGTCTTTGCAGGGTTACCTCGCGGTTGGAATCAGAAACAAGGCCGAAGGATTATCTCCGCAGTGAATATGGCGAGAGATTGCGAGACTCTACGTTGCTTTACCGGCTACAAATCCAGTTACAAGATTGGCCGACAGACGAAAACAAATTCCCAACAGATGGCGCTAGTCCGTTTAACGCATGCGTCAGGTGGGATGAGGTGGGTACATACCACTATTTGTTTTTCATTCAAACCAATGTTAAAGGTCAGTCTGGCAATACTAAGCTGTTCACAGTATTAACATTCTTTTTTACTGAAATTGTTGTCTCGTCACCGACTTTCGGTAGAGTGTTTTTTTTCGTAACATCGTGAGGACTTAGATGTTATAGAATTGTTAATCTTAATTTTGTTGTGTACAAAATCAAAAACGAAAATGCGCCCCATCATTTCTCACCCAAACAAACCGGATTCTGTCTTCGTAGACCAGGGATCCTTCCGTCATCAGGGATTCTTCCGTCATCAAGGATCCTTCCATCAATGACTCGAGCTCATAATCAACAATTAAATATCTTAATATGGACACAGCAGAAATATACTAGCCCTCATATATGGCTCTATAAAAAAAAATATTGTCCAGGGAATAACAAATTGCCAAGTGCGGGTACATTCTCACAAGCACCATCACTTCATTCGTATGACATGAACCAAGATGTAAATTAATGATCTATCCCCAGGCCACATGTCCATGGTTAGATCTAGCCATGATCTCACTCGTTCTGCCACTGTCGGAGGACCGTCTCGCGAGAACGAGAATTTCACAGGCCACGTGTCCGTTGACCTTCACCCCGGCTGAACCCAACTCGACCCAAGGCTTCCGGTCAGTGTCAACAGTGCTGAAGGAATTCCACGGGGTCGTCGCTAATTCCGAGAAAAAGACACCTGAAGGGGACGAAGATTCGGAGGACGTGATCAACTGTGAAGTTAGTGTGTCGACTGGGAAGATTGTCAGCGCAGGAACTGACGGGGACATCTACATCACCATAACAGGTACGTCGAAAAGGTCTGTGCAGTGTAAATAAAAAAAGTTTGTCAGCGCAGGAACTGACGGGGACATCTACATCACCTTAACAGGTGCGTCGAAAAGGTCTGTGCAGTGTAAATAAAAAAGTTTGTCACGCAGGAACTGACAGGGACATCTACATCACCTTAACAGGTGCGTCGGAAAGGTATGTGCAGTGTAAATAAAAAAGTTTGTCAGCGCAGGAACTGACGGGGACATCTACATCACCATAACAGGTACGTCGAAAAGGTATGTGCAGTGTAAATAAAAAAGTTTGTCAGCGCAGGAACTGACGGGGACATCTACATCACCTTAACAGGTGCGTCGAAAACGTCTGTGCAGTGTAAACAAAACGCGTGCATGCAAATCAGTGTAATCATTCGTAATATATTATCACGCTGACGATGTTTTTACTAATATTGTTGCTGCTGCTGGCGCACTATCACTGCTGTGTTGTTGATGTTGTTGATGTTGATTGTGTTGATGATGCTGGTGGTGTTGATGTTGTTGATTGTGTTGATGGTGCTGATTGTGTTGATGTTGTTGATTGTGTTGATGGTGCTGATGTTGTTGATGCTTTCGATGCTATTGATGTTGTTGATGGTGTTGGTGGTGTAGATGTCGTTGATGTTGCAACATAACAAGATGTTTATATATATATATATATATATATATATATATANTAACAATAATAATAGTAATACTTCTATGCCGCCTTAATCTTCACGAAACCGACCTCAAAGGCACAGAAAGCGAGAATCGTTAAGCGTGAACATGAACAGGGACGCGCAGTAATCATCATCGGGGCGAGGACCGCCGATGATTCAATGTGGAACTGCAATATCGAAAAATACCGTTTTGAATGACGCCGTCCCGATAAACACACCCGCAGTAACCCTGCCTTTTCGCGTACCCTGCAGGCACCCTCGGGCGGACGGCCCCGCTTTATCTGAGTCACACCCTTCAGGACGACTTCGAGCCTGGACACACCGATGTCTTCCAGCTTCAGTTCAGCGACGTTGGCCAATTTGTCGCTGTTCAGGTGACGCCAGAAAAACTGATGATTTCTTTGTCATATCATAATGTGTGACACCACATCCACCATAAAGATCCCCTACTAAATTTGTAATGAATTGAAAAACTATATTTTCATCATTAACGTGTGTGTGTGTGTGTGTGTGTGTGCGTGCGTGCGTGCGTGCGTGCGTGCGTGCGTGCGTGCGTGCGTGCGTGCGTGCGTGCGTGCGTGCGCGCGCGCGCATTTGTCAGCATCTCGACAAAAGTTAATTTAACTTATTATATAAGCAGACAAAATAAAAATTCCCATAAGATGATCACAGCGACTTGCTAGGATTGTTCCCTATACGGTATGTCTTGTCGCCAGATGGAGCTGCGGAGTTTGTTGCCCGGCAGACACTGGTACTTGGAGCGAGTGGTGCTGGAGGAGACGACTGCGCAGGGGCGGCGGCACGTCTTCCCCTGCTACACGTGGCTCGATGCCGGGAGGCCCGACATCCTTCTGCGCAAAATCGACGGTGCGTGCGCTCTTCCTCGCTACTCCCTTTAAATTGGAATTAGGCTTGTTTGTGTATTGTTGCACCGCCCCAGCTGTTATCCCGCTCCACGTCTCCCTACTGGCAGCCTTCTCCCCCACTTCCTATCGTCCTACGCCTTTGATACATCCATATTTATGAAGAGTCCCATCTTAGTTGCGCTTTTCCCTTCTCTTACGACCTGGGGGTTTCTTCGCCTCTGCCCTCTTTGAAAGTCGGCCTTCTTCAATTGCACCAAGTGACCTGCCCACGTCATACTGTTGTTACTATTCATCCCGTTAGGCTGAACTGCATCCCAATCTCTTCCCTCGGGTCAGTCATCCTCCTTCTATCCATGCACCCTCTATGTTCGTGTACTTTTCTAGAAGTGCGTAATGACAGTTGAATATGTCAATGGTATTCACAGTGTCTACGAAGCAATATAACTACAATGATGACGATGGCGGCGGTGAAGGTGGTGGTGGTGGTGGTGGTTGTGGTGGTGGTGGTGGTGGTGGTGGTGGTGTGGTGGTGGCGGTGGTGGCGGCGGCGGCGGTGGTGGTGGTGATGGTGGTGCTTGTGGATGTGCTGTTTGTGATGGTGGTGATGGCGGCGGTGGTGGTGGTGGTGGTGGTGATATCGGTGGTGGTGGCCGCGGTGGCGGTGGTGGTGGTGGTGATGGTTGTAGTGGTGGTTGTGGTAGTGGTGATAGTAGCGGTGGTGATGATAGTAGTGGTGGTGGTGATAGTAGTGGTGGTGGTGTTGGTCGTGGTGGCGGCCTTCGTGGTGGTGATGATGGTGGTTGTGGTGGTGGCAGCGGCGGCGGCGGTGGTGGAGGCGGCGACAGCGGTGGTGGTGGCCGCGATGGCGGTGGTGGCCGCGGTGGCGGTGGTGGTGGTGGTGGCCGCGGTGGTGGTGGTGATGGTGGTTTCCATTATGTTATTCGATATGACGCCATGCAGCGATAGCGACAATTTCAGCCATAAGTGTTTCGTTCTACGTATCGCTATTTCCGTAACTTGAAAACGAGTCGACACCCCACCGGCTCCAGCTTAGTGGGAAAATTATCAAGAATGTCATCGTTGAAGGCCAATAATTACAATAGTGCGTAACGGGCAATATCAATGCTTCAGACTTGTAGCTGAAACTGCATTACGACTACGTATGGGATCAGGTCAACATATAGGCTATACGTTACGTGTCGTGATACGTTCGGAGCATGGAACGTATAGCTAGAACTATATAATATCTTGCACAGGGCTTAACGTTACCGTTTGGCACAAACATGTTCCAATGTCTGCATGCAGCACTACTTCCCCAACATGAGCTGAGCGCCTACACGTACCTCCAACGGAAGTACGAACTCGAGGTGCGTCGTCAACTCTACAAGTGGGAACTGTTTGATTCACTTCCGGGTCGGGTCAGAGCCAACAGTTATGACGATCTGCCAAAGGAAGCGCAATTCAACTTCCAGGTTAGGAAACCCGATTAAGACAAATAGTCTACGTGTTATTATATGTTTGTTTATCACACAGCTATTCTATTTATTAGAATATGACGTTCTTACACAAATGTGATAACATAATTATCATAAAGCGGATAACTAATATATGAAATGTTAAATTCATGCAAGTATGTGATGCTTCCGGTAAGTATATGTTCAGTTCAGTGAGGTCACGATAGTGCTTTATTTTAGGAGGCCTTCAGATAACCATACAAAACTAAACATTCATAGAGGCATAACCTGAATATCATGAGGCGAGACGTGATATTGCAATTGTGATTCTCTTAATATTACTGTTACATGTGAGTATGCACGTGCAAAACATTAAAACAAGTTACTACGTATGTTAGACCGTGAACACTCAAACCGATTCCACTCCCGAAGTCCGACCCTGAGTTTCGAATTATCATTGCTTTAAAGGAATAGTTCCTTGCATATATCGCGACCAATCAAAGTGCGTCTTACAAAATTGCAGCACGAGTTAGATGTGATGGGGAATTACGTGCGCACGTTGGCCAATACGGGTGCTGGCACCATGCTCACGATGTTCGACTCGTGGGACCCTTTGGCTGATTGCACCAAACTGCTGACAAACGTGCTCAAGGTAAACGATACGACCGACCGACCGACCGACCGACCGACCGACCGACCGACCGACCGACCGACCGACCGACAGACAGACAGACAGTCAGACAGACAGACAGACAGACAGACATGTTGTCGTATTGTGTATTCGGCTACCAGTTATGCTATTTTAAGGAATTGTATACTATATGTCTACTGTTTCTAGAAAAAAATTAAACGCTTCACAGATAATTGTATACCATGTCAATTTGACCATATTTGCTAATGATACAAAACTCCTTGATTAATTTGATAATGAGCGCGTTTTATGTACAATATTTTCCATCCATTAAAAAAAAAATCTCTTTAATTCTTATATAACGTCGAAAGCGCTTCGTAACATTCACGAAGCACGTTATTTTACCATATTCGTCGCAACGACCACTTTCATTAGAACACTATTTGTTTCCCCTCGCACAGGACAAGAAGACAGTTCACAAAGTGGCCGCCGCTTGGCGCACTGACGAAGAGTTCGGCCGTCAAATTCTCAACGGACCGCATCCGAACCGATTGCGTAGAATCCGGAAGATTCCCGACAATATGGCGGCGACGGCGGATATGTTGGATCGCTTCACTGATCGCGGGATTTCCTTTCTCGACGAGATGGAAGTAGGATATAACGTTCAAGTTTGACTCAATTTTACAAATATTACTCGTTACAAATTTACAATGTATTTGTTGCAGTATTGGAAAGGAACTATTTAATTACGTCATGATGCGGACAACGCGTACAACATGGCGTATGTCATACTGACGGAACTATTTTTTTTAGGTTAATGTGTAAAAATGGCAAGCAAACATTTTAATTATTTTAAATCTGAATGAAAACCAACTGACACGACAGTGAACATAGACCCCGATTTCAGTATTTCGAAGATATTAGGCGTGTGTTTTAAATGTGGAATAATAATAATAATAATAATATATTTGAAGTAATATAGAGCCTATGCTCCACACGAAGTATACAGGTATAAGTCAAGTTAGTCAATATAGAGCCAGATCCAATTAAATTGTTCTTGGCGCTTTACAGCATATAAACACATGTACGAAGTAATGACATTGGTAAATAAACACACATACTTAAAAAAAAAACATAGACATAAATATAATGTCATAGTATAATAATCATATATACAAATTGCCTAAATGCGTTTGGAATAATTATAATATAATATATGATTTGTCTTAATGAAAAACAATAAATAAATAAATACTGTAACTAAATAAATATTCCAAAATAGTTATGTTAATAAGAATAATATGTAGAAATAAAAAAATAAACATATTATTATACTATTATCGTAAAGTCACAGAAATCCGTATGACTGATCTGTTTATACACACACAGAAAGCACACGAGACTGTTATGCGGCTGTCATACTAGTGACATTGTATGCCAATTTCAAGGTTTCCTACTTTCCTTCAAAAGTAACTATATATTATTTGTTCGACGATATGCGAACGTTTGTCATGTGTAACAAAGGGTACTATTCCCAACATAAACTAAATAATTGATTATGACAGCAATCAAGGGGAAGTCACGGCACTAGCATTTTTTTTCCGAAATAAGAATAGTGAAATTGGTAAAGGTACGTTCTTATATCGCGCGGTAACCAGTCCTTGGGACTGCTAAAACATTTTACACTTCAACCCCGCCCCCTCGGAAGTCCTGCTCATTCCAACGCCAACTTGACTTCTCTTTAGTCTCAGCCACGCTGCAATTACTGCGCGAATCATGTTCATTCACATAGCTTTGTATAGCCAGGCACTAGTTCATCCAGCTGAGTGATCTGAAGCAACTTCGATTGAAATAAATTGCCCAAACTTTGAAACTGCAGCAATACTGATGATTCGAACTCGGGTTCTCTCGAATGAGAATCCGATGCTTCAAAACATTTTCAGCAATGTGTGTAAAAGTTGAACAAATGCATCAAATGTATTCGTATGAGTTTACGTTACAATTCTACAGGAATACACCATGCTACTTAAATGTTTCCCTATACGCGCGTGTTCGTATCTCCATTCAAGGCTGGTCGGGTCTACATGTTATCATACCCCGAGTTGGATACGCTAGAACCGAAAACTAACTACAAGGGTAAATACGACCAGTTCATCGCTTGCCCTACGTGTCTGCTGTACGTGAGGCGAGACTCCAATCTCGTGCCCGTCGCAATACAGCTACATCCGGGTCCCAAGCAGCTGGTATGGACTCCGGCAGACAGCAGCACTGATTGGCTGTTCGCCAAGATGTGGGTGCGCGAGGCGGATGCTCAGATCCACCAGGTCATGTCACGTCATCTACAGGTGGGTACTGGTACTGCAGTTGCTGTTGTGTGTGTGCGCGCATGCGTGCGTGAGCGCGCGTGTGTGTGCGTGCATGCGTGCGCGCGCGCGCGTGTGCGTGCGTGCGTGCGTGCGTGCGTGCGTGCGTGTATGAATGCGTTCGCGCGCGCGCACGCGCGCGCGTTTGTGTGTGTGTGTGAGTGTTTATCGTTGCTATTGCACACGTCTTCAGGTACAGAATTCCATAGTTTAGGTGCAGCCACTTTAAAAGCACGATCGTTAACATCCGAATTGCATACATTTTATCATTAATAAAGTTACCAAATTCGTTGCCAAGGTTTTCCACAGAATCATGTTGAGGCAATGGCTTACTCTGCTTCTTATCATACAGGACGTTGATTAGGACAAATAATTACCCTTAGCTTCCGATATTAAGTGATAAAGATGGCAGATTCGTTTGTTATCACAAGTTATCACTCCTAGCGCGAAGCGTTGACAGCAAAGTGCTATGGTTTATATTCTGCCTATAGATCTGTTCAGCTTTCCGTCTTTGCGACTTTATTGTTTTGAGTTCATCATTGAACCATGGCATCAGTGGCCTCACTACAATAGTTTTGGTTTTGATGGGCCCATGCTGTCTCAATTATGTATTATATTCACCAATTAGCTGAATGATATCATTGATACTCAATAGTCCATTAACCAGATCTTTCTGGTCGGTGCTGAAAGCACTGTTATCAATTTGCTTCAGATTCATATACGATATAGTACGTGTCTCTAAGGAAGGGCTGGACATGTTCACTCAGTAACGCACAAACCTATGATCCGAGACCATGTAATCAGCCACATGGTTACTAAGCAGAAGTTCACGATTACACATAGTAAGATCCAGAGTGTGGCCAGATCTATGCGTTGGAACATTGACATGTTAAGTCAAATCATACATTCGTACTACACCATATATACTAATCGTGTCAGCATCAATATCAATATCCATGTGAATATTAAGATCACCAACTATCAAGATGGAATCAGGGGTCTGAGCTGCATGAGACAGATAGGTCTGAAATTCCTCAAAGAAAGTAGCAGTAGTGACAGGATGTTTGTTTCGAATATGGTGGTCGATATATCACTTGCACACATAGTTTCGTATTTTCAAACAAAAACTCATAGCTACCATACTCAAAGGAAATGAGTTCACCAGATGACAGCACTTTACACCGAATACCAGTCTTGAACAGTTAACCAATCCACCCACCAATTCTACCAGATAGTCTCGGATTATCCTTCAGATCATAGCCATCGGCCTTCAGTTCTGCACGATTAACCGCACCACCAGATGTTAGTCAAGTCTCCGTCATCACAGCGACATCAATGTGTGCGCGCGCGTATGTGTGTGTGTGTGTGCGTGCGTGCGTGTGTGTGTGTGTGTGTGTGTGTGTGTGTGTGTGTGTGTGTGTGTGTGTGTGTGTGTGTGTGTGTGTGTGTGTGTGTGAGTGCTGTGTATGATTTTGTTTGCTTGAATTCCTGTATGGATGTGCGGTTGCATGTGTATGTACATATGTCACGTAGCACTACCCCGCTAAAAACAACAATATCATATCAGAATTGTAAAGAAATTTGCATATTTATAAAATATAAATATATACATGAGTAGAAAAATATATATATAAATGTCATTATTGCATGAAATTATCCACCAGTGCGTATATGTATGTAGACGTTGTAGTGCCGTGGTGGAAACACCTCTTCCGTGAGTTGGCGTGGGTTCGCATCAGACAATAGAAAGTTTCAGCAATATATTTTTCGCTCTATGTATCGCTAGTTCCTTGCATGTATTGAAGTGAGCTGAATTTGCCGGTCACATGTTCTCCATATGTTTCTCGCCAAGATACCCTTACGTAAATACGGATGGAATGGTCTCCATTTGTGCATACGTTAGTTACCAGTTTGATACGTTTTTTTTTCTTAAAGAAGCCATGTTTAAGTTGTACATATGTTGTAATATAAATATCTAATAACATTTATAACAGTACAGGGAAACCACTAGTGATTTTACTGTGATTATACATTTAAGAATGAGTCGACACCTCCGCTGGTGGAAAATCATTCAGACATGGCATGGCCAAGAAGGTAACGCTTATTGGGCAATGGTACTTCTTCAAACGTATAGCTGAACTGCATTACGGCTACGTATGAGATAAGTTAAACTTATCATACGTTGAGTGTTGGTATACATTCGGGGCATGGAACATTTGGCTGAACATGTTTAATGAAGATATTTGTCGATTACTCTTTCAGACGCATCTTGTCATGGAGGTGTTTGCTGTGTCGACTCTACGTAACTTGCCCTCCGTTCACCCTCTCTACAAGCTCTTGTTCCCGCACCTACGCTACTGTATCGGTAAGTGACTCGTGTAATGAATGCTCCCGTTAGGCCAGAGCATGCTCACTATCGATCGCTGGTAGCATATGTGACAGGCATCTAGTTTGTGAAGCACAATGGTTGTTACTGCCCGGCTGCATAACTGGAACAAGCATCGCATTGTACACCGGCGTTCATTAGTCTAGTGGCATATTTGGCCAGCGCGTCCACAAGAAGGACTGGAATGCGACGTAGCCTAGCGTGCATCGAGTCAGCCTCAGTAAAACACAATGAAACAACGACTGTTTACCAGTGTTGTTATATATATATATA